>APFE031542914.1:133428-143717 GCA_000404065.3 Pinus taeda
CCCAAAAGCATACACAAGCCAAATGATCTCCTTTGCTTTATATAGGAAAGCTCTTCCTCAAATCATGGACCAATACCATGGGCCAAAACCATAATAACACAATACCGTCGGCTAAATACCAAGGGTTAAACATAAGGAACCCCACGTGTGCATGCTTTACTACCTTGAAGTGTGTGCACTGGGGGTATGCACCTCATGAATGGGTAAAATACCAAGGGTTAAACATAAGGAACCCCACGTGTGCACGCTTTACTGCCTTGAAGTTTTTGCACTGGGGGTACGCACCTCATGAATGGGTAACCTGCGTGTCTGGATGCGGTCCCTGCACGGCGTACCTGTGGGTACACATCTTCTAACTGTTCTCCTTCGTACTTCTTAATTCTCATCATATTGAGAGCCATGCCATGGGTGTTGCCATCAAGTACAACATCTGTAACATATAACCATACCAGAAACATAATGCCAACAATATTATTCTTCATTCTCAGATTACTATATTAATGTGAGGTGTGCAGATATGGTTGATTATTGTTGTTCTATAATTCATCAATGAGTGTTGTTCCATAAAGTATATTCCATCCAATTTGCTTGAGGGGAAAAGAATGTTATATCAGAGTGTGAATCAGTTGGTTTTGACTCGCGAGATTTAGTTCTTTTGATTTCTGTTCCATTTACTGTTGTTCCATTTCCTATTTGTTGTTCCATTTTACTTTCTGTCGTTCCATTTACTTGTATTTGCTGCTTTGGTGTGAGAAAAGGTCTAAGGCTGTAGTGAGCCTTAGCAGTCACTGCCTAGCTCCCAGACCTATGGTCCATGCTCTAATTTCCTTTCCATCAGTTTCCAGAGGGATGGGTTATCGCTTCCGCACCCTTGACTGATAAGCTGCCTTGTGTGATTTTATCCTTTTCAAGTAATTTAGTCATAGTTTAGCATCCGTTTACTCTTGTGTTCTTTGAACGCTGTACTACTAAACATTACTCTTGAGTAAATAGCCGCCTCAGGCTAAGTACACTCTTGAAATAAAAAGTCGTTCCTGGGTTGACAATTAATGTGAGGTAATTAGGAGTTTAAAAGACACCTTTTTATCGCTCCACATTTTGGCGCCGTTGCAGGGGAGAGTGTAGCCATTTCTAAAGAGTAGTGTGAATCTGGTGAGTGCCTGCTAGGGAAGAGTTGGATCTTAAAAACGGAAGGTAAGAACCTGCATACAGAGCATGTAAAAGCCCTGCTCCCCCATCCGCTTTCTAGCAGGACTGTTAAAGAACCTAGGGTAGAAATAGATGTTTGAATTTTTGTGTGAATGATTAGGAAAAAGGTAGAAATTTTAAAAAAATGAATCACATGATCTCACGCAAGTGGTGATGTAAGCACCACCCATTTCACTAACCGATTGACAGAAACATTTGAAGAAGGAGCCTCGAAGAAACACATGGAGAACATCTTATACTATGGTAAGAAATGGCTCACATTTCTACTTTTGAATTTCCTATCAAAGATGTAGGAGGAGTGACACAAATGCACATAATTCCCCCATCTTTACCAAATTTTCATGGTTTAGCAAATGAAGATCCACACACATTTTTATTTGAGTTCGAAATACTTTGTAGGGGATATGATTATTGTACTAATGATCAAAGATTGAAAGTATTTCCTCTTACTCTAAAAGGAGCAGCTCTCCGATGGTTCATGAGCCTAGGTGGGAATTGCATCCAATCATGGGAGGACATGAAGGACATATTCTTGAAGAAGTACCAAGACTATTGCAGATCCAATGAAGATATTTTCGATATGATACAAGGGGAAGATGAAAGCTTGGAGGACTATGTAGATCGATTTCAATACAACCTTCAAAAATCAAAATATAAGCATTTGGAGAAAGAGATCTTAAAAACACACCTTCTTAAAGGAATCAAAGACAAATTTTTAGAACTCTTAAATCTGATAGGAAAAGGTGATGTTTTTCAGTTGTCATATGATGATTGATGTGAATTGTGCATAAGGTATTCAAGAGGAATCTCTAAGGCTGGTAAGAATCCTAGAGATGTTTGTTCCTTCTTTTTCAAATATGCTACAAGAATAGGAGACATAAGAGCTGAAATCAATGTTTTATTTGAAAATTTTAAAGTTGATTTTATTAGCTCTCTAAATGAAAAATTGGATGTTTTGCAGGTTCATAAAAATGAAGAAATTGATGAAGTGTTTTTCACTCATGACCGAAAGGAGCATACCATAGATGGTTGTTCTTCCTTATCTAATTTGGAAGTGGCATATCAAAGAGGTAAGAAAGCTGCAACAAGGTCAAAACCATGGAAATCATGGCCTACAGGTATGGTTCAAGACACTTCTTCTCCATGCTCTTACTTGCATAATCCATTATGGAATACTCATGTTCTATGGCAGCCATGTCAATTTCAATATAACCACCAATCTTGGCATGGTTCACCTTATGATTGCATGACTACTCTCCCTCATCTTGTAGCACAAGCACATTCTCCATATTCTCCACCAGCTCTTTTGCAACATCCTGCTTGCATATTATATTAATCCACTCAACCCAATCAACCACATCATCACAATGATCCATTCTTTATGTTATCACAAAATCAGTAATGATGGCTGCTAATCAATTAGACTCTATGTAACTATTTCAGACCAGACTCTTGGCTAAGGATTAGCCTCCCTAACCTGAGAGGGCTCTCTCAAAATAAACTACTGATTTATCTTTAAACACTAAGAGGGCTAACTCTTGTAATGAGAACTTAAATAAACATGATGGTTGGACATACAACATAACATTTTTCCATTGGGCTCATGGAGTCAAATACCATTTCAGTGAACTATCAACTACTCAATCATGGAAGTCAAGGCATGTAATGTTTAAACACTCAAAACATTTCTCAAAGAACCTCAACTCATAAGTATACACAGGAAGTCTGAGCACTAGGTGAATTCAGAGTGATTGTATACCTACAGAGCTGTAAAACATGAAGAACACTTCTCAAAGAACCTCAACTCATAAGTATACACAGGAAGTCTGAGAACTAGGTGAATTCAGAGTGATTGTATACCTATAGAGGGGTAAAACATGAAGGATAAAACAAAACCACATACATCTTGAGCATTTAAACAAAGTATGAATCTTGAGAAGAAAAAGTAGTCTTTCTATTACTGTAAAAAGTCTTTTACACCAGCCAATATAAACTCTGTTTTTTGCATAAGCATCCAACTCTCATTACATCAGAGTTTCATCTATATATAGAAAAACATTCTTAACTACTTTGAGCTTCCTCCTCCAGCATGAGGGGAGCTCGATGACTGTCATAACATAAACTACCCTACCGTAACTACCCCTATCTATTTTTAACAGACTCATTAAATACACTAAGTATTGAGCTGTAATTACAAAGAGTCCTAATCAAACTTAAACTCTAATTCTATTCTCCTCGTACATGATTCCTTTCTTGATCTTTGACAGCTGTGTCGTTTTAGTTTTGGCCGTGATTGCTGAGATAAGGATGCAAGGAACAAGGTTAGCATTGGATGCTGAATGTGCTGATGGTTCATTGATCATAAAAACAAACCCCTGTTTTTCCAGTCCTTATCTCCCACCATCCTTCGAAAGTTAAGCAATATGTTTCTAGCACTTTGATACCCCAAAATTAATGAGCATCATCATATTCCCAAATATGCTGGAAGCCTTGTTGATTGAACAGGTGTATAAGCCCAAATCCTCGTATGCATCTCCAACCAAACCCTAACCATCGGTAATAAAGTAGCTTTATTAAAGCTATGACTTAAGACAAAATATTTCACCTTTATGGAGAATGCACACTTGTCATTATCTGAATGGCTCTGCTAGCCTTATGTGGTCTCCTTGATGTTCCTTAAGCATTTCCTTCAAAAATCTGCTGACCTCATCATTAAACTGCTCATTTTTCTCATAAATCAGCACCTACAGCAGTTTCGCAGTTTCGTAGTGCAACTTTGGTCACCCGTTTCTCCCATATCATAATGAATTTGAGGAAACTGAAGGAGGCTTTTTTGAATCAGTCCATGCTGAAAAAAAAATTCTCTCGGTTTTTTGAAACATTGTTCCTACCGCCCAAAATAAGTCTTTGAAAAACAGGTGATAAACAAGAAAAGTCTGTTTGTGAAAAACTGCACTTACAGCAGTTTTGTAGCGCAAGTTCAACCACAAATTCCTCCCACCTCAGAATGAATTTGAATAAAAGGAAAGAGGTTTTTGTAGTGCAGCATGTTAGGAAGAAAAACCTCTTTCATTTTTCAAAATGGAGTTCTCAACTGCTCAGAAAAGCTTCTGTAAGTTGACTAGTAAAAACAGTTTTTCTCTGTTAAAACAGGCTGCTACAGGGGTTTCGTAGCGCGCTGCGAAAACGCTGAGTTGTTCCGAAAATCACAGTTTCAATACCAAAATTCAACTGTCTTGAATGTTTTGTCCACCATTTACCTGTGTGAAAGCCAAAATTCTTGCAAACTGTTCCAGATATCCTGAAGTGTGGTAAATATACTCACTTTATGATAAAAATCTAAAATAAGATTCGTATGCCTATTATGTCCACCTGCCTTGACCTGGTTGAATCTTAATAGCTTCAGCTGATGTCGTGCATACCTTGTAAACATTCACTTTTGAAAATTCCCGCTCATATTCAAAACTGGTCAATTTAGATTGGACTGTTTAGCTTCAACAGTTTCAACTAAAATTTTGCCATTTCGAGCCTTTTGCTATCTTGAAATGTTTCTTTTCATGTGCCTTGAAGCTTTTTAAACTGAATATATATATGGGCCCTCTTCTTCAAGGTATGTATGCAATATGCAACCTTGGAATTTGTGAAAGAATCTTCAAGTAACAAGGAAGAAGAGATGTATGCCAATCATTGGCAATGAAGACAACGTCCTCCTCATAAGGTCTACTAGAGTGTTTCACTGTTCTCTACAGGAGCAGTGCTGACATGTGAAAAATTCTTCCATTGAACAGGTTCAAACCATCTACTATCTTGGTCTTCTGGTCCTTGCTACTTAGGAGGCCCAATTGCAACATGTGCATCCCAGTGTGGCTGTAGGATTTTGGGTAGAGAGACTAAATGTTGCAAATTAATTGCAAGTCTGTTTTGCTTCCTTCTCTCGAGACATAACCGAAGCCCTGTCACTGGTTTTCTACCAACAGTTACCTGAGATGTGCTAACATGAAGCTTAGAACCCATCAAGCTGAATTGTAGTGTTGGGCATACTGGTTTCTTCCTTTCTTGTCCTAGCAAGTCACCGGAAAGCGGAGCCCTTGTACGAGGTACTTGAAATTCCAAGAAATACTGAAGCTCTTCGATCGGAGGTTTGTATTGTAGGTGGAGATCAATAGCACGTTTGAGATGGTCCTTTCCAGAAAGCCCTTCCAACAGAGATACCACAGGTTGAAATGACATATTGATAACATCAAGATTAAGGCCATCAGTATCCACCCAAACTTTGTGACTTTGGACAATATCATCACCTACAGCAGTTTCGTAGCGCGCTACGAAACTGCTGAATTATTTGAAACAGCTTGCTTTTGACCCGAGATCTTTATCACCCAAACATTTGATTGCCAAAAAATCCCTTACCTTACCCTTTTCCTTTGAAATCTTTTCATTGATAACACAAAGTATGAAATGCTCGTTGACTATTGGGATGATGCCATGGTGGATAAGGTTGCTGAGTTACTCTTTGGGTACCAAGACTTATTCCTGACCAAGATTACAGACTTAAAGTGGATTGTTGGTGATTTAGGGATGATGAAGATCACCCTAAAACCTGACGTGAAGCTAGTTAAGAAGAGGCCTTACCGCTTGAATCCGAAGTACAAGGAAAGGGTCCACGTAGAACTACACAAAATGCTCGCAGCCAGAATTATTGAGCTAGTGGAAGAATCTAACTAGGTAAGCCCTACGGTGGTGCAAGAGAAAAAGCAGAAGGGCAAGATAAGAATATGCATGGACCTTAGGAAGTTGAATGACGCCTATCTATACAACCCATTCCCAACCCCATTCACAGATGAAGTATTCAAAAATGTCAGCAGACAAGAAGCATATTCTTTCACCGATGGGTTCTCAGGGTACCACCAGATCAAAATCGCGTTGGAAGACAGGAGAAAGACCACCTTCCCCACTGAATGGGAATGCTTTCAATACATTGTCATGCCGTTTAGGTTAAAAAATGCACCAACCATCTTTCCGTGCATAGTTGTTGCCGCCTTCAAAGAATTTATCCACAAATTCCTAGAGGTCTATCTGGATGTTTGGACTGTCTTTGGATTGGTTAAGCACCACGTAGCAAGCCTACGCCTAATGTTGGATACTTTCTGATGACACCAGATTTCCCTAAACCTTAAGAAGTGTACGTTCCTCGTTCCCTTTGGGAACCTACTGGGACATGTGGTCTGCAAATAGGGACTAATGGTAGACCCCACAAAGATTGTAGTGATTCTAAATTTGGAATCATCGCAAAGTGTTAAACAGTTGCGTGCTACCTTGGGACACACATGGTACTACAGGAAGTTCATCAAAATCTATGCCCAGATCACCACACCGATGGAGAAACTATTGAAAAAGGATGTCACATTTTGTTGGAATGATGATTGCATGAAGAGCCTGGATGTCCTAAAGGGGAAATTGGCCTCTGCTCCAATCCTAGTCTTCCCAAAATGGGATGTGGAGTTTCATGTCCATGTTGACACGTCATGTATCACGCTAGGAGCAGTGCTCACACAAGAGGGCGGAGAGGGCTTGGATCACCCTATCGCGTTTGCAAGTCATAGATTGTCCAAAGCTGAAAAGAACTATTCCACAACTAAATGCAAGGGACTGCCTATGGTGTACACGCTCCAAAAATACTGGCACTATTTTCTAGGAGGACATTTCAAGATGTATACAGGCCATTTTGCACTAAAGTACTTGGTCAATAAGTTTGTGTTGGTGGGGCACATATGTAGGTGGCTATTATTGTTCCAAGAATATGACTTTGAGGTCGTGGTAAAACCTGGATGCATGAACACAGGACCGGATCACTTATCGCGTATTGAGATGGCCGAGGAACCTACTAGTTTGGAGGAAGGATTACTTGACGCACATCTCTTTGTTTTGTGCATTGCAGATGGACACTTCAAAGATATAATCCACTTTCTGACAACAAGGACTGCGTTGAAGGACTACTCCATCTAGCAAAAGAAGTAATTGGTGGTGCACGCGGTGGATTTTTCTTTCATCGCAGGACACCTATACAAAATGGGAAATTATGAGATATTGTGAAGGTACGTACCTGAATTTGAATGAAGTCAGATCCTCGTGGAAGAACATGGGTGCACTACAAGAGGACACTATGCAGGACGAGCGATCGCACAAAATATTCTCTGCGCAGGGTTGTGGTGGCCAACCCCTCATCAGGATTCAAAAGCACACTATAAGGCCTGCGATATATGTCAAAGGACTGGTAAACCATCACGGAGGGATGAGATGTCGTTGAATCCACAAATGATGCTGCATGCCTTCAAAAAGTGGGCAATCAACTTTGTAGGAAATATTAAACCTCAGGAAAAAATAGGCGCACGATACATCATCACCGCGACGGAGTACCTGACTCGCTAGGTGGAAGCACAGCCAGTCAAAGACTGCATGGCCACCACGGCTACAAGTTTTTGTTTGAACATGTGTTGACTCAATTTGGTTGTCTGAAAGTCTTAATGAGTGATTGTGATACACATTTCCTGAACAAAACCATCAGCACGCTCACAGAAGAGTTCCAGGTTTATCATCAGAAAATCACACTGTATCACCCACAAGCCAATGGGACAGTAGAAGCATTCAACAAAATACTGGAGACTGTGCTAACCAAAGTGTGCAACATGCAACAAAGTGATTGGGACATGCGTGTACCTGCAGTACTATGGGATTATAGGACAACGTGCAAGAAACTAATGGGACAAACACCATTCCAGTTAGTTTATGGCATGGAAGCTATCATGCTGATGGAGTATATTGTACCTAGTTTGCGCATAGCAGCACTCATAGGTATGACAGATTGTGAAGCTCTGGAAGAAAGGCTCACGCAATTAGAAGAACTTGAGGAGGAACAGTTCCTGGCTAATTTTCAAAAGCAGGTAGAAAAGCAGCGTGAAAAGGCCTAGCACGATCGCCATATTAAGTTTCACACCTTCAAGGTAAATGACTTAGTGTTGTTGTATGACAGTAAGTTTGAAAAATTGCCAGAAAAGTTCAGAATGCATTGGCTAGGACCATATGTGGTTAAGGAGGTCACAGATGGAGGTGCAGTACAGCTAGTCAAACTAAATGGAGAGTCTTTCCTAGGCAAAGTGAATGGCAGCTGCTTGAAGCCCTACATGAGTGGCACGGATATCTGACTAACCACTAGAAGCACATTCTTTGTGCTCCAAGGATCCGAATGAAGGTGTGGGACTATAAACATATGCAGTAGAACCAGCAAGCAATAGCTCAATGTGCTACTGAACTCCACGCAGTTTGAGAATAGTTCGAGGGACTCTGCACAAAGATCACTACACCGATAGAGTGACTCGGGGGCAAGTCACGATGTTTGTGTTTTGGGCCTGTTGGGAATGGAATCCCTCCCAGGCATGTTTTGGGGCTCAGAGCCCATGTTTTGACTGAATCTTGTTGTAAAACTCCAGGAATTGTGGGCGCGGGGCACGAAAGTATGATAGAGTCACAGGGTTTTCCACCCTAGTTTTGTAATGTAATGTCGACTGGATAGACCTACCCATGGTTTGCAGACCATGGGATTGTATAAATAGAGCAAGGCTATAAGTGTAAAAGAAGAGGTAGAGGAAAAAGAGTCTAAGTGACTGAGTCATAATTTGAAGTGTGCCTTTGGGTCATAGAGTAGGAGAAGACTCTGTAGCTGAGTGTGCAGAGGCCTAATAGTCTGCAGCTGAGTGCGTGGACCCCTACAGTTGAGTGCACAGGGTGATTCAAGTCGGTAACCGAGGAAGGAATTAATAAAGAGAAGTTTTGTCATAATTTTGTGTATTTGTTCTTGGGTTAATGTATGTTTGATATAATTTGCAAATATATTGTTTATTTACTGCATGCACTTGTGTGAATGGTTTATGTTGTTAAGTATAACTTAAAGCACACAAGTAGGCTAAGATAATCAACTAACATCGGAATACCAGTAAAGTCTTGGGGAATAACACAGAGTGTGGTGTTCAACCCCTAGATAGGGATGTGCGAAGGTAGTATATCAGGCTACAAGGTACGAGAAAGCGTGCAAAGCAACCTACGCATAGGGTCAAACCGTAGACCACTTGAACTCATCAGACATCTCCAGGGTGCGGAAACCTGGTTCTAGCACCCTCCCATACTACTTCGGGTGAGAACTCAATCCATGCTCTGCAGACTGTTATTGAAAGGGCCAGTAGTACTAGGATTTGTTTGGCTAAATTAACTCCAAACCTAGGTCAAGCCCCAATAAGCCAACAGGAAGCTCATCTCCGTCAAGATCCAAAAGATCTTATTTTCCTTGATCCATGGAGGATCCTTCATAGCTCACAGCGAATCGAACTTCATTGCTTCCGATAGGTCTGGCATGACCAGAGGAAACTGGCTATCCTCGGGTAGCTCCCACACAACCAGCACTATGGACAGCAATAGCCATGCATAGTGGAATGTATTACTATGATCATGCGCCTCGCAGCAGTTCGCGAAGAACTCACTGCAGAGGTAGCACGCCTAGTTAAATTGTACACCATCCACGCACTAGGTTACCAAGGCTATCACTGGTGCCGGAACTTCATCTACGTGACTCTTCCTCATGACCTTTCCTACCAAGATTTGCATCACCACTTTGAATGCGCAGTCACAGATACTCATGATGGCATAGTCCCGCGGCTTCTTTACTAGCTTGAATTTTTCCTTCATCGCCTTAGCAAGGGCATGCTCGCTAACTTTTCTGCCAAATGTCGTGGCTTGATTTTCTCCTGAGTGCGACGGTTGCGTGATCCTATGGAGCAGCATGTTAGTGATGGGTATCAGCTCCTCCAACCACAGACACCCATCGTGCACCAAGCATAGTAGTTGCTTGGTCACGATCATCGTGATGGGTGCGTGGTTGTAATGCAACACCTACTGTTACACTGAAATTTGTCACCATGACTATCTACAATTAATATGGCTCCATCAATAGTCATATTATCCTCCTTGTCAAGCCTTATACCTTTGCTCTCCATGTCAAACTTCAAAAAAGAGAGAAAGTCATTAAAAATCAT
>APFE031542916.1:0-19438 GCA_000404065.3 Pinus taeda
TTTTTTAGGCTAAAAGTGAGTCACAAATGATTTCTACAGTTGTACACTTGATGTGAGAAGCAATATGCAAGAGCAACCGGAAGACACTGATGATGACGAAGAGGTTGCACTTGATGAGCCATCAAGCTCTGGGCATGTGGTGAACACATATCATTGCTCTCAAACAATGTCAAAGATAAACAGTTAGAAGTAGCCCTGAAAGAAAACTGATCGTTACAATTTCAGGAGTAAAGGGGCTCCCCTTACACTTGTGGAGATGCAAGAAAATATCAGACTGCTGATAAGGAAGGTCAATCTACTGGTCGCCCCAAAGTAGAAAATGCAAGGCAAGTCCGAGAAGACAATGACAAACAAAAGCTCATCCATGAGCCACAAGTTGCAAAACACTCCGCTAAACAACACAAACACTCATTCTACCTTGGACACCTCAGTGAGTCTACCACCTATGGATTACAACATTGTTGATGACATGAAGAAAACATGAGCAAACATTAGTTTTTTCAAGTTGGCAAAGATCTAGATTTAGTGAGATATCCTGCTGCATGCATTGGGACAAACAATGAAAGACAGTACAACCCTTACCAGCAAGGGAGCAAGCACACCTGCCGGATCACTTTCCACTGTGCTCAATACACTCTGGATGGAAGACGAAAACTCAGGCTACCCTGCATTCCTACTTTCATTTAAAGTTTTCAACTGCAATGTTCACAACTGTTTGGTTGATTCTGGCACCCACCAACATCATCCCCCTCTCCATTACTAAGAAGATCAATGCAAAATGGAACGATACATCTGCATGAATCATCCAACTTGATTGAACATCGATACCAACTATTGGTGAACTGCGAGAGGTAATCATATGACTATCCCATGACAGTCGAGTCCACCAATGCATCAACATAGTTGTTGTGTACATACTAGAAGCATATGGTCTATTACTCAATAGAGACTGGTCCAACAAGCTAGATGGATATTTTTCTATAGACTAGTCTCACATGTGGCTTCTATACAAGGACAAGTGCAACCAAATATGGGTAGAATCTAAGAGGTACATGAAACATAATGTCACTCCCCTCAATGTTGAGAATGAACTGTTGGCCTTCGCAGAACACATGTTTGGCAATTTCCTCCTTGAGACAACCTTGGGGTGTTATCCTTCATGGTCAGCTCCAACCCCACTAGACACGTAGTTGGGACTCCTTCCTTGCCCAACTAATGGTCATGAAAATTGTACAACACATTGTACCAATAGTAGCAGTAGTAGTAGCAACAATAGTAGCAGTAGTACTAGCACATCAAACAGTCCATGTACAAACGAGTTGTGAGCCATGTACCTTGACGGATCCAAGACACAGGACAACTCAGGAGCCAGGTGTGTTCTAATCGACCCTCCAACAAGAAGCATCTGGTATCAAGTCACTTGGAGTTTGAGTTCGCCAACAATGCAGCATAATATGAAGCACTCGTGTTGGGATTGTAGAAAGCCATCAACTTCAACGTGGTCATACTCAAAGTGGTAGCTGATTGAGAGATAGTGGTACGAAAGGTAAGTAACATCATTCACTATTTATCATGCGTCTCAAAAGTTACCAACAAGAGGTATGGCAACTAATCTCAAACTTCCAAGAATTTAATATCATTTTTGTATCACGTACGTGTAATGCAGCTACCAATGAAATGGAAAATGCAGCCTCGAGAATGTCACCGATTAGGGATAGATTTACTATAGAAATTTTGTACAAACCTTTTATCCTGGAAAACATAACTAACTTACACATGTTTAATGATGATCAATAGATACCACATTTTATGGCCAATGTTGACATCTTCAAAGATGCAACAATAGATGATGATGAGCACGAGCGCTCTTTACAGCGGAAGCTAGTAACATGAAAGGCCACATTATCAAAAAAGTTGTGGCATCATTGGAAAAGCTATATGACTTGCAAGAATGGTTCCAAGGGCCAAGGAACAACAAGACCCATAGTTCCACCATGAGGCACGAAATGATAAACCTGGGAACAAAATAGGATCCAAAATTTGTCAATCTTGGTACATGTTGTACACAACAAGAGTGGCAGGCCTATATTCGCTTGTGCAAACAATACTATGATGTGTTTGTGTGGACGTATGATGATCTAAAAACTTATGACATGTGGATCATCTAGCATATCATCCCAATCAAAGAAGGGTGCAAGTAATATCAACAGAAGCTGAGGAAATTACATCCGTTGCTTGAAACCCTCATACAGAAAGAGCTTACTAAGCTATTGGATGCACAGATCATATACAAAGTTTGACATTCCACATGGGCCTCCAACCTTGTTCTTGTATGAAATAAGTGCAGGGGAATCCGCTTGTGTGTCAATTTATGGAAAGTAAACCATGCCTCGGAAAAAGACAACTACCTTGTGTCGTCCATGGACCATATTTTGCACAAAATATCTGCGGCACAGATTTTTTCTCTCCTTGATGGTTTCTCAAGATACAATCAGGTTCTGGTAGCAAAACCTGACAGACTCAAAACTACTTTCCATACCAAGTGGGGTACGTTTTCTTATAGATGAATGATGTTTGGTCTTGTAAATGTAGGCACAACATTTTAGCGCGCTATGGACATCACCTTTTGTGGACTCATTGGATAGAGTGTGGTGATACCTCGATGATGTGATTGTGTTCTCAAGAAGATGAGAAGACCACATACGCGATGTCGGAGATACAAATATTTCCTTGAATCCCAAAAAGAGTGTATTTGTCGTGTCGGAGGTGAACCTCCTTGGACACATTATTGCCAAGAGTGGGATCAAGGTGGGTCTAGACTCGGTGCAAGCCATTACACAGATTCCTTACCCTGTCGACAAGAAAGCCATGCAATCCTTCTTGGGCAAGATAAACTTCCTCTAGAATTTCATCTCGGATTATGCGCAGATAGTTAAGCCCATGCAGGACATGATCAAGAAAGATGTGTTTTACAGTTGGGGTAAGAAGGAAAAGTGTTCATTCGCGCAGATCAAGCAGGCCATTGCAGAAGCACCTGCGCTTTACAACCCATATTTCAAGAAAGATTTCCTACTATACACCTTTGCTTCTGATAACTCACTAGATGTAGTACTCACTTAGAAGGAAGAAGCTAATGATGAACATCCCATCATTTTTCATGAGTGAAAGCATGCAGGGACTAGAGCTCAACTACCCCACCATTGACAAGCAAGACTATACAGTTTACAAGGCAGAAAAATGCTTCAGGCCCTACTTGTTGAAGAACTATTGAATAGCCTTCATCCCCCACTCAGTAGTTTGCACATTGCTTGTACAACAAGAACTGGGTGAATGACATGTGAACTAGATGATATACATGCAATAATATGATCTTGAAATAAATCCAGTTCACATGATCAAAGGACACGGGCTCTGCAAACTTGAAGTTGAAGCAGTGCACGCTCTAGAGAACGAATAAGAGATCATCAGTTGGGAGTAGGAGATTGATATGTATGACATAAGGCGAGTAACACCCACTGAAGACAAAACCTCCTGGTACACAGATGTTTGCTAGTACCTTGAGCACGACACCATACCCTCTCACTTTTCTATCAGACATAAGAGGGCATTGCACCTAAAAGCCTTAGCATTAGTCAATGCACAGAGTGCTTTACATAAATCACAATAATGGAGTTTTTATCAGGTACCTGGAGGCACATGAATCAGAGAATTTACTTCAATATTTGCATGACAGACCCATCGGTGGTCACTTTGCGGGAAATACCACTACACACAAGTGTATGCGAGCTGGTTTTTACTGTCCCAAATTATTCGAGGATGCACCTGCTTATGCCCGCAAGTGCCCAGTTTGTTAGCGATGCACAGACAAAACACGAAGATTGGTAGCCCCATTGCAGCCTGTTGTAGTGACCGAACCATTCCAACAATGGGATTTGGACATCATTGGGGAAATTTTCCCTCATTCGTCAAAACAACAACTCTATATACTAATAGTGGCTGACTACTTCACGCGGTGGAAAAAAGTAGTTATGCTCAAACAAGTGAATGACCAGGAGGTCATCAGGTTCCTCTAGTAGAACATCCTCTCACATTTCGGTGTTCTGGTTTCACTTGTTTTTTAATATGAAACTTATTTTTGTCTTTGAAACTCTATGAATTTTCATTACATAATCGTATTGTACTAACGCATTCAGCTAACTACTACCCGCAAGGAAATGGTCTAGTGGAATCCACGAATAAAAACCTCATCTGTATACTCAAAAGTACCAGTTTATCTGAGTAGCGTAACTAGCATACCAACCTGATGAATGCATTATGGGCTAACCGTGTAACACCCAAGCCCTCTCTGAATACCTCATCGTACTTCCTGGTTTATGGTAAAGAAGCTATCCTTCTGCAAAATATCTACTTGCCTGCACTTCAACTTTCCCAGGAATCCCAAGGCAAGCCTTGAGAGCTAGTTCAACATAGGATGGATGCTCTCTATAAGCTTTAGGTAGAACAGAGAAAAGCAAAAGGAAAATTTACACTCCACCAGAACTGTATCAAGAGATGGTCCGATAAGAAGTTTGCGTGGAAATCTAACTTCGATGTTGGTGACTTAGTTCTGAAATGGGATAACCCCCATGAAGACAAAGGCAAACATACGAAGTTCCAGTCCTTGTGGATTGGTCCATATATAGTCCCCGAGAACCTTGGCCCACACACGTATCATTTTCATTCACTTGACGGGAGGATTGACAAACTTCCTGTCAACGGCTAAGATCTCAAGCATTATTTTCAGTAGGTCAGACCACACCCGTGCCATGTACTTAGTTTGCTTGTTGCTTGTTTCTTTCATCTTGTTTGTTTCGCTTATTATCTTTATTCTTTCTTTGTTTGATTCTGCTTACTATTTTTGTTCACATTCATTTTGTTTGTTTGATATATTACTATTTTTGTTTCCAGAAATAAGTGCTGCCAACTAATATGTTCTAGCTTCTGAATAGAGTATGTGGATGAAATTTGAGAAAACTCGTGACACTACAGCACTTGGCTAGTCTTATGCGCATCTTGTCTGTGCTTGGTTATAACTTTCGGCTGATGAAGTCTTGACGAAAAATATGAACCGTTTGCAAGGGAATTTTTGGTCCAAGCATGAACCTATGCCCACATTGGGAAGCCCCATGCTTATACTCAAACTTCTGCTCTGTGTGTTCAATTTCATCCAACTAGTAGAAATAGAGAAGGGGAAAATCTAAATGAGTAAACCTATGTCAAAGGTCTTACATGCTTCTCTGAAGGAACAACCTCTTCTTCTCCCAATAAGACGGGATCCCTCTTCCACCCCAAAAATAAATAATTATTCACAATCCTCTTGAGAAAAATACAAAGGCGAAATAAGAGAAAGGCTTCCTGCGCAGAGAGGTGAAGCATGCAACTCTACTGGGGTACTGACCAGGCTCGCTGGAAGTGGAGCAATGTGTGTGTTTCTGCTTGACTCTGCAGGGGTACTGTCCAAGCTTGCTAGCAACGGAGCAACATCAAAGATGAAAACTTACACTTTGAAAATCTTCAACTCCTGAGCTAAACTACTCTTCCTGGATTTGAAACACTATGATCAAGTTGAACTTTTGATTGTGTTTGATTGAGTGGGCTAAGGGTAAGCTATGTATGTCCATGGTGTAAGTAGGGAAGCTAAAGTAACCTACACAATGATTCAATACTCTACAAAATACCAAGGCCTTGTGCTAGCAATGAACTGAAATAGAGAAACTGGAGTTCTACCAGTGTGTCACCAAGTGTTGTAGTAGCTACAACCACTCTCTAAAACTTTGGCCTACACCCAATTTTGGAGCCGCCCTTGAGAGTTTCACTTGATGACTGCACACACTTGGGTTGACTCCATGAGCTCGAGTGAGTCCTTGCATCTGCCTTGCTTGTTCATTTCATTCAATTTTATGTATGCTGGTGTCTAAGTCATGTTTGCAACCATATTTTGTTTATGATCAAAGTCTTCACTTCGTATGTGCTTGTTGTGTTCGCTATGAAAGCATCTATCACACTCACACATAGAGTCACATTCACTGTCATGCAAGCGTTGTCTCGATCAATGAACGATCAATCATGAGTGTAGTGCTTGTCACTTGCACCTTCGGTCAGTCTTGTTGAGCATGCGTGTTTGGCTGGTTTGAGTCATCTCGTTGCCAAGTTTGGAGAGTGTGTGTTTGCATAATCACCTATGCATCTTTTGCTCATTCACACACTTAGTCATTTTGATGAAAGTTCTGACGACCAAACTCCCCTCTGACTTTTGGACCATCACCCTGCCATTGACTCAATTGACTGGCACCCAGAACAGTGCAGAAGCATCAAGCAAGTCTTTTCAAGCTGCATTTCCCATAAGAAATTCAATCAACTTCCATGCTGACCACTCAGACAATCGGACCCGACAGTCACCTTGGGACTTACTCCCCTCAAAAATTGCGTAGAGGCCACTAACCTTACTCACTCAACTGACTGAGGAAATTGCATAGACAGGCCAGATAGACACCAAGTTCCCGTCCCTGTCTCGCTTAGAAAATTACACATTTTTTCCAGTCAGTCATCCCGATAGTCGACCAACTGCTCATCCCAGAAATTGCACAGTTTTCATGAGCAAGCTACTACCCAATAGTCTTCTCAACTTAGAAATTATGCAGAGATGATCAATAGGTCGCCCTCCCAGCCTTAGTGCAATTTCCCTCACCAACTGCTCCTAGCAGCAGACTGCGAGTTCCCTTTAGGAATTGTGCAGTTTCTGCTGCCAGTGACCTAACAAACAATTGTCAGTTCCCTCTGGGAATTGTGCAGTTTTGGTTGCCGGGCTCCCGGGCAGTTCCTCCCAAAAACTGCGTAATCTCTACCTGATGACCCTCCTTGCAGCCGGACCTGTTCCTCCAGAAAATTGCGCAAATTTGACCTTCCAACCCATGCTTCCCTCTCGTTCTGGAAACTACACAAATCATTCCTACCTTTCCTTCTTGCAGCCGAGGCTCTTCCTTGCAAAATTTGTGCAATTTTTCCTTCTAGCGGAGCCAAACCTCGTAGACGGTCATTGTTGACTTGGATTTCCCATCTCCATCACTCAGTGACTCTTGCATAGTTTTCATCAGTAATGCCTAGAGCCATCATCCCACTTCACAACCTTGCTACCCCTCCCGACCACTTGCATCCAAAATGATCATGTGTCATGGTAGACTAGGTGGTTTGAATTTGATGTCGTCTCTTCATGAGTGACTGCATGTATAGGTACACCAACAGTCATGGCGTGACAACGAATGGGATGAACAAAGGGAGCACATGCAGAAGGACAGGTTCACCACCAGACGAAAAAATGATGCATGTGAAGAGATGTGCTTGCAAATGGACGGACTAGCAAAGACGCAAGATGTTCTCACAATGGACGAATGGACGAACATGCACCTTTCATGAACAGATGAGCCTCTCAAGTATTCCAACATGCAAGCAAGGAACAACATGCTAAAGCTTCATCAAGTAAACCAAAGACCATTGAAGACTCCAGGCACTTCGTCATGCGAAGGTGAAGTTGTGACACACCATGAAGACATCCATCACCCAATAGCACTGTAGCTCAGCATACACTCCAACAACAACATGAGCGTACCAACATTGTCATGTTAAGTCATGTCATGAGTCATGTCACCCACATCTCTACTATGGGCTATGTTGTCAATCAATGTAACGAAACACTCAAGTCTAAGAGACCCAATTGTTGTACAAAGAGTCATTGAAGTCAAACAGTCATGAGGGTAGTCGAATAGCCACAAGGGTCAGTTTCACCCTTGGCTATAAATACCCCCTCATTTGTACATGCAAAGGAATTTTTCACCTCAACTCCTCCCACATAGCCAAGAGAGTCTATAATCTTTTCTTTGAGGAGTAAGTAGTCACTCCAACACCCTGCACTCAAGGTTAGTGATGTATGGTGTAACGATGTGTCTTGGAAGTTTCGTTTAATTCGAAAGCATTCTAACATGGAAACACGTTTTCACACATGTATTGTATCTGTTGTAAAACTAATCTTTAACACTTGTAATGCATGTTGCTTTAACTTGTGTTCTAAATTTGAACTATTTCGCTTGTTGTAATACATAATCTATTAATGGAAATGTGTTTTATATGTTGCTAATGATGTATTGCCTATGTAGACTACTCTCCTATACATTAGATAGATCCTTCACATAAAAATTGTTGTAAAAACCATTGCACTCGTTTGGACTCATCCGTTGAGTACTTCAGATGTTATCTTACCTTGTATTTTGTGACTGCTGCATTCGTGTGGACTACTCCTTCGAAAGTTATGCATGTCCTATTGTGTTGTGTGTTCCTAGTAAAGTTGGGACTTCATCCCAACCAACTTGGGACTCACTCTCACCATCTCCCTTTACAGCGAAAGAACCATTGACATGAGTACACTAGCATTCATCAGACACGTGAACCTCACTTCTCGAAGGCAAATTAGACCACTCTCCTTTGTTGACAGACAAGTTTGAGGCTAATCGTTAAGACAATGGTGATCAGGCCATCATACCGGATGGGAATCCCACACCAAATGGTGTGAGGTATAGTTTGGACTTCATACTAGGGTGATCCCCTGAATGTTGGTGGATCTAGTAGCATCAACAACTTCTGCTTATCATTTCCCTTGTCGAGTTATGGCTCATAATCAAAACATGCATCAGACTCAAAATATTTTACCTCAGCCACCAATGGTTGCTTGGCATGACACTCATTTGTGTTGTGAGTGGGGCTCTTGTGGAACTCACACCATTTGCATGTGTCCTTCTTCGTCTTTGTGGTGCGATTCTTTGTTTGTAACTTTGATGGGTTGTCCTGGGCTGCTCCACATTGGTTCTATCCTTTGTTCTATAGTTTGGGGGTGCTTTTCCCCTACTTTTGATTCACAAATCCAAATTCACGCTTCTTTTGTTTAGATTTTTGTTCAATCTTGGCCACATATAAGTTTATTGCACCAAGCAAGGAGATGTCGAGGAACTCCATTTCTTCCTAATTTTTTTTTTTGTATACAACTATGGTACTTGAGCACCAGATGTCGCTCAGAGTCTTTTATACCTAGCTTTGTGCATAGATTATGAAAAATATTTGTGAAATGATGCACATCTTGATCCCTTTCTTGCCATAGTTTTGTCCATTACACGTACTTGTCCTGATAGCTTTCCATAGGGTAATATTATTCCTCAACATCATCATGAAAAGATTTCTAAAAGGGTGTGTCTATAAAAAAATATAGTTCCTCGACCCTTTTCTCACAATAAGTTTCTTATCAATCCTTGACATGGGGGTGGCCTTACATAGTGGAAAAGTAATATTTTCCATATCAGAGAAAGTATGGACCGAAAAATAACCTTCCAGCAGATTAAACCATTTATATAGCACATTTGCATATATTTGACCTTCAAAAATATGGATATCGAAATTAACTATACTTGAAGGGGGTGATGCCTTCAAACTGACTACTGGATAAAGATGTGTCGCACGTGGGTATCCTCTAAAGGATCTGGGAAAAATATTCTTCAGGAAATAGTTTGATAGGATCTCTTACTCCCTCATCTTTCTTTTCTTCTACTATGGTAGGTTGTCAGTGTTGGCAAGGGCAGTCTTGCAAAATCTCAACCAGTTCAAGTCCCAACTCTTTATATCTCGACTTCGTTGGGGACATGCATAGAGAAATAGAGAAAGAGAAGACCACTTTGATACCATTGATCCAAATTTATGAAGGAACACAATGAAATACAAATATAAACAGAAACATAGAGCTACAGTGAAAATAAAACTTCAATTTATTAATAACAGGGTACTGAAAATTGTGACATTCAGAATGGTAATAAGCTAGCTCAGGTGATGGTAGCTTATCTTTGAAAGAGGTGTGGTGGTTCCATGCCTTCGAAACTGTGTTACAATGAGGCTCGAAGGCCTATTTATTATTGAGAAATAATGGAGAATCCTAAACATCCAAAAACCTAACCCTAAGAGATGAAGTGCCAAATTTTTGTGGGCCTCGTTGGGGTAAATTGGTACATCAACTTCCCGAGTCGTAACTTGGGCATACGACCTTCATTTGATGGGTACGAAATCTTGTTAGAAATATCTATTTGAGGACTGACATTCAGCTACAAACTCCTATTGTTTGCTACAAGTTTTCTTGTTTTCCAAAAAAGCGTCATTTAGCGCCTCAAAATTGCTCTGGAATTTCAGCACCTGAAAAATTGCCAAAAATAGTAAAATTTGCTACAATTAAGGAAACTGAAAGAAACAATGTTGGGGGTCCAAGTGGAAGAGGCAAGTGGCCACTAATATCCACCTCTATCAATAAATTTCCAAGGTGTGCTTTACACCCACCATAAGGCTCAATGTATTTCAATTTAGTACATTGCTTAATGACATTCTTTTCGTAATAGGATTATCATAAAGTTAAACGGTTTTTGTGCTCACTACCCAATCATTAAGCATGCACAAGCGTTGGAAATTCTATGAACAAATATAGAAATTGACTTGGTCTCCTTTAAGAGAATAAAATGGAGAATAGATGCATCTTCTTATGGTGCTGCTATTTGTAATTTACACGTGGCCACATCAATTTGTTCTTCAAGGTTATAAATGGACCACAATAATTTAGAGACAAATTATAATATTTAACCATTAATGAAGAAATCATTTTAACAAAATTAACCATGCATTCTTTTCAAAGAATTTAGCAGAGTTAAATTATCTTTCTATGCACAAAAATTATGTAATAACTTATCCTTTTGTACACATGAATCATAGGCAATCTTTTTCAAGAAAATAACATGGTTAACTTTTCTACACAAAAATCATATACAAATACTTTTCAAGAAAATAACATGGTTAACTTTTCTGCCTAAGAGTCATATAAAAATATTTTTTAAGAAAATACCATAGTTAATTTTTCATTTTACAAAAAAAACCATGCAACCATCGTTTCAAGAGATTAACACAAGAAACATGTATATTTTTCGAAAATATTAACACAGTAAATTTATCTTTCTATCCACGAAATCATGAAGTATTTAAAAAAATAGACATAGTTAACCTATGTTTCTGCACACAAGAATTCATGGAAATTTTTCCAAGAATTTAATACAAAAAGAATTTAATTCAATGAGGTATGTCAATGATGATTTTTTTGATTCCCAATTCAATTCTTCTTCTATTGCTGC
The DNA here is from genome assembly GCA_000404065.3 of Pinus taeda. Lineage (NCBI taxonomy): Eukaryota > Viridiplantae > Streptophyta > Pinopsida > Pinales > Pinaceae > Pinus > Pinus taeda. Next base: position 11,241 of record APFE031542916.1, read on the forward strand.
CATGATCTCCACGTCTTTTTGCTATCATTCACAAGCAATTATTGTCATTGAAAGTGATAGAAGAGTGATTATACAATAAGATTTCAGATATTTGTAATGATAATTTAGAAAACCATAACATATAAATTAGCAAGGAATTTAGACTTTTGTGATCCATAATATTGTTAGAGAAATTTCGGCGAAATCACATACAAAATCATTTGTTGACGCGTTTCGAACCAACCAGTGTGGTTCATCGTCAGGACAAGTTGAAGAACCGATCCAGCTTATAAATTAGCAATTACAATGCAGACTCTATCATCTTATAATTTATGGAAATGCATGAATTCTTAACGTGGATACTAGCGTCATCTCACTTAAATATTACAAATTCCAATGGATGCATAGTAGAGATGATAGGATTTTTCCGGTTAAAAGGCCTACATAATCCAACAGATTCAAACAAAGAAACAATTTCTATGAACTTTATGTAGTTTATAATTGTTTCTGGGCACCAAACAGTGTAGACTATGTCCATGTATTAATCAATAAAATATATTTTTTATTCCGTGTCCACGACATCTTGGATATGGTGATCGGGTGCTTTGTTAAGGCACTCCATGATGTGAAGTTACTGGTTCAATTGCCCGCCCTAATTGGGGTAATATATTGGACATGATGAAGATGTACTCCCACCAAGCTTACAAAAAAGAACATAGTTATGACACAAATGTTTCCAAACTCATATGGTGGTCCTAGAGATATTATAGCTTCATTATCTTTACATAAAGAGAATAAATAAATATAGATTTCAATCCTTTTTACAAATATTTGTACCATGTAACCCATCACTATAATGTATATGGTCTTAAACACCATTCTCATACATTCATAGTATCTCCTAGGCATTAAATTACATAAACAATTGTCAAAAAAACAACAAAATCAAATAAGGAATTCACACAATAAACTAGTTCAATTAGATATACATTAACTTTTGGAAATTTTACTAAAATTATATTTATAGTTACTTAATAAAATTCCACTTTAAATTCACTGAATCTCAAAATTATAGTCCTTTCATATGCTTTATTAAGAATTCAAAACAAAAAATATGACTGGTTTTTTCACACCCTTTATCTACTTATCTATACTTGTTGGTCTTAGTCATAACTAGGATTACATATAAGTTCACAAAAAAAACACAATAAAAGTTATATCAAATTTTGTATTGATCAACCTAGTTTTCTTTGCGTCCACATTCTCTATTCCTTCTATCATATGTTATCATCCTTCGTTTCCTTTCTTGTTTTTTGATTTTTATTTCTTTTTTCTCATCTATCTTCCTTCTATTCTCTACATTTTATTATTTTCATGTTTCCTCTTTTTATTCTTTAATTTCTTAATCTCCTTTCCTTTCATTGTCTTTATTTAATATAATTTTCTAACCAATTTCTCTCTCTTTCGATTTATGCTTCCCACTTTTCACCTACATGACCTTTCTCTATTATGCACCCTTTCATCTACTAGTTATATGTCTTCAAACTAAATGATGATTCTACTAGTTACTTATATGTCTTCAAACTAAATGCAACATCATCATTGTAGTTCTCTCCATCAATCTTCTTTACACATGAAAATTTAATGGTCTTTCACATGGTAAATATAATTGATAAATTGATAATGGTCCTCACCAATTAGATTAATGAAATCGAGAACTAAATAAATTTTAAAAATTATTCAACTAAACCCCTTCTTTGATGGATAACCCTGACATAACATGAACCATAAAATTGAGGAAAAAGATATGTGGGTGAGTATGAACCATAAAATTGAGGAAAAAGATAAGTGGGTGAGTTTCCATCTTGGTGAAAATAAAATAAGTGAACCAGAAATATTGTCATTGATGGAATCTAGGATCATCTAATCACTGGCATGGCATATTAGTAATTCCTTGATAAAATCATTAAAAAAAGAATTTCCATAATGTAAATCAAACGGATTACATCAAATTGACTAATAATTAATATTAATTTAATGTACATTAATTGATATAATGACTATATATTATCAATGGCCTAATATAGTTTAAGATTTAATTTTATATCAACCTTCTAAGTAACAAGAAAATCATGACCTCATGTTGATTCAATAATTTATAGACAGAAATTCAATTATCACTTTATGTGTATGTATATTATATATCGAAATGTTTATAAGCAAATTGTGTTTTTTTCCGTTTTAATCTCATGTTTTTATTTTTTATCTTTCGCTGATTTTGCACGTAATCAAATGAGTTTTATTTAAACCATTTAAATGTTTTTCATATGTTTGTTTTACGAATGATTTACTTATATTTAATTTACATTTGATATTTATAGAGATGTGAAAGATTTCATCTTTTCAAATCATTATATAAATGGAAATGATATATTTTTCAAGTTGAAAATCAAAATTTATTTTGCATTTTAATGCATGACAACTCATTTGGAATGTTTTGAAATTTTAACAACTTTATCATGGTGGATTATTTTGCAAAATATGGTAACATTGTTCATAAAAAGCTTAAAAAACTCATTTCTCTTAAATGGTGCTTTATTTCGATAACTTGGTCTTCTTTCTTTCTTTTTATCTATTAGGCAAAACAGGGAACATTGTTCATAAAAGTTTAAAGAACTCATCCTTATTAAATGGTGCTTCATTCCAATAAATTGTTCTTTTTTTCTTTCTTTCTTTCTTTGAAGAAATATTAAACTAATCTAAAGAAGATTATCCAACACTTATTTTGCAAACATTCATCTCAATTAGAATTACAAGAGTGCACTTCATGAAAAACCATTAATACATTCGTGGAAAAGTTAGAAGGGTTTTTACCTATGCTCGATTCAAAAGATATTTTTTCTATATATACTACTTATGGTAAAAAAAACAAGAAAAGAAATATAAGAGAAGGACAATGATTAGTTTAGCTCCTCCCCGGGTTAAGAATAGTTTATCATAACATTTGTTGGAGATAATTACTCTTAGTTACATTTAGTGAGCTTTTAGTTTCAAACGATTCACATACAATTTAAATTTAGGTATATTTAGTCATGTATGTGTGAGTTAGTATTATCATCTCTATTCTTAGTAATTTTAAGTGTATTTAATCATGTAGCATCAAGCAATTGAATCAATAAAATTTTTGGGGGAATTTGTCAACCTGAAAGGCATGGCTAGCCATTCAAAAAGACCCTCCTTTTATTTGAAGGCAATCTTCCACACATCAAAGGGTTCGATCAGTACCTGGTGATAATAGGACTTCAAATCAATCTTGTTGAAATATCTGGCCCCCTTGAGCTAGCCAGAAGGTCATCAATCCATGGGATTGTATATCTATTCTGGACAGTGATCTTGTTCAACGCCTGATAGTCAATACAGAGTCTCCAGGTCTCATCCTTATTCTGTACTAACTTGGTTGAGATCCCACACATCAATGAAATTGGCCTGACATGTCCTTTTTGCAACAACTCTTGAATTTTCCTATTGATTTCATTGTTCTCCATAACAGAGTGTCGACAGATCGGTCCATTGGGTAGCGACATGCCCGGGGTCGAATCGATGGAGTACCTGACCAGACAGTGTAGAGGTACCCCTGTGGGTGAAGTGAATATGACCATGTACTCCTCCACAACCTTGCCCATTTATTGTTGTCGTCCAAAGGAACCTTGTCTAGAGGCCGTGGTCAAAATATTTTTCTTTCCCTAAGGAAGAACCATAAGGAAAAAAAATTTCTCAATCTGAGAAATGAACTTACTGCATTGCTTCGCAATGGTAAAAGAAATGACGGTAGACGATGCTACCTCTGGTATCATGTACAACTTATTTCCCAAAGTAATAATAACAATGTGAGGCCGAGACTCATACACAACATTCTGCTTCCACAAGTATGGTTGGCCTAATAATGCATTACAAACTTGAAGAGGAGAAACATCACATAGTACCTCATATGTGAAGGGATAGATGTTGTAGGAAAGGCAACACTGTTGACTAACGTGAAGATCTCACCCTTGGTGAAGCCATCTGATGGTGTACGACTATGGGTGTGGTGTGGTCAGTAGGCCCAACCGCTTCACGACCTCTACTGAAATGAGGTTCTTTTGGCTCATAGTATCGAGAATGAGCTCTAGCAGGGAACCCTTCAACCACATCTGTGAGTGGAAGAGTCATTCCCCCTCCCCTGGATCTTCAAGCTCATCCTTCTAGATCTTGGTGGTGGAAACAGTGGAACTAGGCTCTGCATCTATAATCTGCTTCCCTTCGTTAGTCTCCTTGTTGGTTTTTGACTCAGATTCGGAACATGCATATGGTTCGGAAGCCTTCAACTTGGCCACCAGTGACTGCTTGGTTCGACACTGACTTGTGTTGTGAGTGGGGCTCTTATGGAACTCACACCATTTCCCCATGTCTTTTTTTGTCTTCGTGGTGTTGTTCTTTTCTTACAGCTTCAGTGAGTTGTCATGGGTCTCTCCGATTTGGATTTGCCCATTGTTTTGTGGTTTAGGGGTGCCTTTCCCTTGCTTTGGATTCACAGATCCAAATTATTACTTCTTCTATTTAAAATTATGCTCGATCTTGACACCATATTGATAGGCGATGCAAAGCACGGAGAAGTCTAGGAACTCCATCTCATCTTGGATGTACTTGTGTAGATAGCCAGGGTACTTGAGTACCAAATGCCACTCAAAATCCTTGATACCCAACTTCGTGTGAAGGGTATGGAAAACATTTTTGAACTTCGACACATCTTGGTCCCTTCCCTGCCGCAGTGTGGTCCACTTTATGTATTTATCTTCATATCTCTTGAAAGGGTAATCTTATTCCTTGATGGCATCTCAGAAAGAATTCCAAGTGGGTATGATTGAAAACAATGAGGATTCCCTCTCGTTATTTTGTTCATAGTAGGTTTCCCACCAGTCCTTGACATGCGGGGTAGCTTTGAGGAGTGAAAAATAATTTGTTTCCCAATTGGAAAAGTCATGAAATGGAAAATATCCTTCCATCATATTTAACCATCTATCTATGGTGTTTGTATCTATTTGTCCTTCAAATATGGGAATGTCAAACTTAACCTGTACCGTAAAAGGAGTGGTTCCTCCAGAGTGGATGTTGGATGAAGATGCATCTCCTATGGGTAGTCGCCAAAGTATCTGGGAAACGTTATCCATTGTCACATCCCTTTGTTGCTCAACGGCTTCCGTGACCAATATTTTGAAAGGATCTCCTGCCCCATTGTCTTTCTTTTCTTCTGCCATGGGAGGTCGTCGGGGTTTGCAAGGTTGGTCTTGTAAAGGTTCAACTAGTTTGATGCCTAACTCCTTATAGCTTGACATCATTGGAGACATGCAAAGAAAAACAAAGAAATAGTAGACCACTTTGATACCAATGATATAGACTTATCTAGGAATGAATTCATTTCATTAATATCAATGAACTGAAATATGCTTACATACAAAAATGGAAATAAACTAGCTTGGGTGATGGTAGCTTATCTCTAAGAAGAGATGTGGCAACTACATGCCTTTGAATTATGTTACAATGAGGCTTAATGGCCTCTTTATTATTGAAAAATAAGGGAAAACCCTAAACAACCAAAACCATAACCCTAAGAGATGAAACACCAAGCGTTTGTGGGCCTCTTTGGGGTTAGTTGGGCAACCAACTTCCCAAGGTTGTAACTTGGTCATATTATCTCCATTTGGCATGTATTATACCTCATTGGAAATATCTCTTCGAGTACTACAAGATTTTACATGAGCCCTTGCCATGGTTATGGGCTTGTTTCAGACCTCAAAAAAAAATCATTTAGGGAGTCAAAACAACTCCAGAAGTTTAGGACCAGAAAAATTGCTAAAATCAGTAATGCTCCTATAAACAAGGAAAACTAGAGGTCTAGGTGGAATAGGCAAGTGGCCACCAATATCCACCTCGTTCAAAAATGGAATTGCAGAACGAAAGAATCAATCCATTGAAGAATGTGTAAAATCCAAAAAACATGATCAAGATTTGTTGAAATTTTGTGGGGTGAAGAAACTAAGACTGTCACATACATTCAAATTCAAAGTCCCCACAGGTCACTAGATAACATGAATCCTGAAGAAGCATTCACTGGGAAGAAATCAAGTGTTGACCATCTCTGAATTTTGGTCTCTCCTATTTATATTCATATACCAAAAGAAAAGAGAAAGAAATTGGATCCTTCAGGCATGAAAGGAGCATTTGTTGTCTACAGTAATACTTCAAAGGCATATAGGATATACATAAAAGAATGACACCGAATAGAATTTAGTCAAGAAGTGATATTTGATGAAATTATTGCATTCAAGAAATCAAAGGATCTCTCAATGGATTTTGATGATAAATAACTTACTATATTTGAAGAGGAAGGTAAAAGGGAGGAAGAAGAACCAAATCATGAAGATTAAGGCCCCAATGGACCAGTGCAACTGATGGTCATCCTAGAAACTAGAAAGAGACCTAATTGGTTGAAGTCTACCCTATTATATGCATAAGGACACGAAGAATTCTAGGGCATATTTAGGGAAAGTAAGAGGCACAAAAGATATTTTGGATATTTAGAATATATGACGAAGTTGATAATGTTGAGGCATCCACCTTTGAAAAGGATGTCAAACATCAAGAATGGAAGGATTCCATGAATGAAGAGTACCAATCGATAATGAAAAATGGATTTTGGGAGATCATACCTAGGCCTAAAGACAAATCCATGGTAACTTCCAAATGGCTCTACAAGATTAAACATGTGGCAGATGGAAGTATTGATAAGTATAAGGAAAGATTTGTGGCTAGGGGATTCTCTCAATAAGAAGGTGTCAATTATGAAGATACATTTGCTCCTGCAACAAGGTATACAACTATATGTTCACTGGTCTCTTTGGTAGCATTGATGGAATGGAAAATTCATCAAATGAATGTCAATATTGTATTCCTGAATGGAATCATTATTGAAAAGTATGTATAGAGAAACCATTGGGATTTGAAGTCAAATATAAAGAGTCTTATGTTTGCAAGTTGAATAAGGGATTATATCGCCTTAAGAAAGCACCAAGGGAATGGTATGAAAGGATGGATGGATACCTACAAAGGTTTTGCTTCATAAAGAGTTCTACTGATCTGAATCTCTATATCAAGGTTGTGAAGAATGAGCATGTAATCATTATGTTGTATGTGTATTATATTCTCTTCATAGGGTTGGAAGGTCAAATCCAAGAGCATAAGAAGAAACTAGTAGCATAATTCAACATGAAGGATCTAAGGATGATGCACTACTATATGGGACAGGAAGTTTGGAAGGGACCTAATGAGATTTATCTAGGTCAAGGAAAGTATGTGATCGAGATGCTGAAGAGGTTTGACATGATGGATTGCAAAACTATGAAAACCCCCGTGATTACAAACTTGAAGAGGTTGACTTCCAAATTGAGTGAAGTGGATCCAAGATGTTATGAAACCAACTCACAAAAAGATAGAAAATATAGATCAACGCCTTAGAATTTAGCCTCTTCGAGGGGGAAACCTCCTTTACATTACACAAATGAACAATTGTTGGATGATACAAATGACAATACCTCCTTTCTATATATAGGAGTCTAAGGGGTCATAATATAATCAGAGCCAACATAAAAATAATAATGTAAGGGCACAATAATAACAATAGTGGGCTTCTATGGGGCACAATAATAACAATATGGGGACTACATGGGTACAACCATATAATAAGGGGGTTGTACTAATAACAATAAGGGGTTACACTAGTAGTATAGGGGCCTAACATGCCCCTCTCATTCAAAAAGTGTTCTCCTCAACGCTTGAGTAGTTCTTGATGCTTCTGTATAGAATTCTTGTCCTTCCATGTGAAATATTCAACAAGTAAGTTCTTCCACTTGATGAGATGCTTTGAAGTTGATCGATTTCGTAGTTGTCAACTTCTCAGTTCTATAAATGATTCAGGTTCCAATATTATTTTTCCTTCCTTGTTAAGTTCTGGTAATATTGTTGGAACTTGGATATTCAACAACTTTTTTATGAGTTCCCACCTTGCTTCGCCATTCTTCCATTCATACTGTCACACGGAATGGGTTATATTTGCGGACAAATCCAACCTTCCTAGGAGTCTAAGACTCTCTAATGACAAACAAACCAAACAAGAGCTATCCTTC
>APFE031542917.1:0-12324 GCA_000404065.3 Pinus taeda
TGACCGGGCCTAATAAAGCTTGTTCTGGCCGAACCAAGTGGAGTTAGCTTAGTCCTAGTTCCCAAGCTATCCATCCATGCATCAAACTTGAGCCCAAGTGTCCTACAAACATGTCATCCACATACCTATTATGGGAATTTATGATTCAGTCCAAAATTGCACTTGAAACTCAATTTTCATAAAAACTTCTAGAAATTTCAAAATTAAAATTAAACACCTGAATATGCATAAAATACATCAAAATGAGATGGATGTGATGGAAAATGGATGGAAAATATAAGAATTAAGTAGGTTTCCCTAAGCAAAAATAGACCAAAACTGAGGCCCAACATTATCTTTCTAGGGTTTTCATGCAATCATGAGGTCATCCTAGGGTTTCTTAAGTTCAAACCTTAGATAAGATTATTTTCTCTTCATGTCATACTAGGATTTATCTCATGCCCTAAAATCTTATCAAATCCTAGAAATCAAATCATGGGGAACAAGTACCTTTAGGGTTTCTAACCATTTAGAGTTTATAATTCAAGATATTGAAACAACTACAAACCTTAGAGACATAAATTCAACCGTAAAACATATTATTATGGACCCTTAATAAAATATGCCATACATACCTCATGGTTACTTACCTATAGTATCCTATACTTTTAGATGCCATGATTCCTAAAGATATGACTTGTCCAATGTTGCTTACAGAGAACAATTCTACTAACTTCTCGTACATTTATTTTGATGTCTCCACCTTTGATACATAAGGTGTGAGGGCATATTTGATAGATTCTATGAGAATCCTTTGAGACCTTACACCCCCTTTCATATACTTTTATAGAGCTTGAGCTTCTTACTTTGGAGGTTTAGTGATTATACCCTTAACATGTTCGACGACTTCATTTCTTATGAGGATTAAGTCTGTCCTTTTCTTCCATGCAAGAAAGTTTGATGACCCAATGACTTTGTTGCTTTTTTGCAAAATGAAGTAATGTTGATAGTAGATTCATATATAAATATATAGGTACTTGCTTGTCAAGTAAATATGCTTCCTGATGATGATATCTTCAACTTTATGATGTTGATGATAAAATATGTCTTCTTTCAAAAGTGATCCTTCAAAGAAGGAGAGACCAACTTGATTCCTTGATGATGACAATAACACCTCTTCTTGCTTCCCTTGGATGTAGAAAAATTCAAGATGTTTCAATGTGTATACTTTCTTTGAGTGGAGGAAGGGTCCTTGAGATCTTATTTAATTATGATGAGCACGCTTCCCAACAATGCTTCAAGTGAGAAACCATTCTTTTGTTAAGCTAGGGTTTTGACGTCTTCTTTGATATTCCTTGTATTCGACCCTTATGTATCTCTTCTTAATGGTTCAATGTCCTTTTCAATGTCTTGATTTTTATTGATACTCCTTTTGATAGTATTTCTTCAAGCTAGCTTTCCTTGTTTTGTCACCTTAGCTTTGATACAATGTTGAGAAATCTAAGGGGGAAGCAAGTTGGATGATTTCTATTGTTTGATAACTACTTGTGATATATTTTTATTTTTCTTGATTATATTCTTATTTCACTTAATTATTTTTAGTGTTCTCTTTATCAAATAACTACCCAACCATAAAGAACAATAAGATAAGACGACACATAGTATCGATGATTAACCAAGGCCAAAACCTCTCCAACTGAGAGGAAAACCCACAAAAATTCCTCTCTTCTTATAGAAATCCAATTGAAAAATTCCAAGACCTATGACCCTTGACTAAGAACCTCCAAGACCAAGTCAAACCTTTCTTGCATTTTAAAATATTATGCAATTTTGATCCCTGGTAGATTCTTCTACCTAACAAATTCTTCTGCAACTTCGACTTGCCCAACAACTCCTTCTGCAACTTTGACCTTCCTAGAAAATTCTTTTGCAACTTCCATATATCCATCAAATTCTTCTGTAACTTCGATTTGTCTAGCAAATTCTTCTACAACATCAATGTGTCGATCAAATTCTTCTGTAACTTTGACTTGTCCAACAAATTCTTTTGGAACTTCCGCCCAACAGTTTTCTAGCACTTCAAATTTCCCAACAAATGTAGAAACCTTAACACGAGAGAGAGAGAGAGGCCCACAAATTTAGATCTATCTATTTGTATTCTTTTTCATCTTTTTCCAGCTTCTATCTTGAGGAGATTAAACTTCCTTAAGTGAGTGTGCAAATGAGGTCAAGTTCCTTCTTATTTATAGGCTTTTGAGGGGTACGAATTGCTATCTTTATGCCGATTTGTCCCTTCATATAGGCCGAATTGATCTTTGCAACATGATGAGGTCTTGGAGGGTCTTTTGACTCTATTTTGACTAAAATAAATTCTTTTTACAATATGTAACACGCCAAAATGGTTCTTACATACATGACAATGATTCTATTGACTCGTATACATAATGATAAGACCTATCAGCTCACAATGGGAGCTTGACATAAAAATAAATTTCCATTGAGAATGAAACCCATGTGTCAAGAATAAAAATAATAAATTTAATTTTCACTTTTCATTAAATATATAAAATCATGATTACATATGTCATTATGAAGACCAAACCTAGTTACATATTTCAACACACTTGACAAGCATAAAGCCAAGCTTGTGGCAAAATATTTTGCATAGAAGGAAGGGGTTTAATATAAGAGAAATTTTTTCCCCACAAAAAAATGGGATACCATCTAGACTCGCTTTTCCTTGGCAGCTAAGAACAGTTGGAAAGTCCATCAAATGGATATAAAAACTGCTTTCTTGAATGGAGATATGAAAGAGAATTTTTTAATGTCCCAACCAAAAGGATTTGTTGTGAAGATTTAGCAACATAAAGTATGTAAGCTTGTCAAATCCTTGTATGGCCTCAAGAAAACACCACGATCTTGGTACGAGAAATTTACTAAGCATATTGTAAAACTCAATTTCAAACACTATGATCTTGATGATGTAACTTTGTTTGTCAAGAACGTTGGAAAAATAGTTGCATACCTTGTGGTGCATGTAGATGATCTTTTGATGACAAGGAACAATGAGAATTACATTGCATCCATAAATAAAGAACTTAGTAAAGGTTTTGAAATGATAAATTTGGACTATGTTCACTATTATCTTGGCATTGAAGTAACCCAATATCCAAAGTTTATATTCCTCTCTCAGAGTAAGTACATTGGAGATATGTTGAATAAGTTTTACATGGATGATTGCAATCCTTTGAATACTCCAATGGAACAAAAATTAAAGCTCACATCCACTAAAGGAAAAGAATTTGAGGATGCAACAAAGTATGAACAACTCATAAGAAGTCTCAACTACCTAAACACTACAAGACAAACCATTTCATTTTCTGTTGAAATCCTCTCTAGGTTTATGCAAAAGCCTTGTGAGGGTCATTGGCATGATGTAAAAAGAGTTCTAAAATACTTCAATAGAACTCAAGACTTTGGACTCAAGTATGCACAGGTGGATGACTTTAACTTGATTGGATATTCTAATTCAGATTTTGATGGAGATAAAGAAATTGGAGTATTTACTTCAGGTTATGTTATGAGTCTTGAATCCAAAGTTGTCTTCTAGAGGTCACACAAATAATCAGATCTAGAAGATTCCATAATTGAGGTAGAATATGTGGCAACAAATGAAGAAATGAAGGAAATTGTGTGGCCAAGGAAAATTTGGGAAGATTTATAGGAGAAACAAGTGCATTCAACTCCTCTTTTGATTAATAATACTTTTGCAATAAGGTTTTCTTAGAACCCGAAGTTTCATGATCGAACCAAGCACATCAATACAAGGTATCATCTGATTTGACACCATGTTGAGGCCAAGACCACCTATCTATGAAATTGTTCCACAAATGAGCAGATTGCAGACATTTTCACCAAAGCACTGGGAAAAAAAAAGTTTGAAAGATTCAGAATGATGTTTGGAATTACCAACATCCCTTCAGATTAAGGGGGGGAATGTTGACACCTAATCTTTGGGATTAAGAGAAATCACATAAATATTGTAAATAGAAAATAAAGGATGTTATAAGATGAAGAGACATTAGGAGATGAATCCCAATAGTCTCCCTTCTTGTGTATATCCATGTTTTCTCTTAGTGCAAAATTACAATTCATTCATGGAGTTACTCTCCTCACCTCACACTCTTCTAGATGTCTCTTGAGTGTTTCTTTAATTACTTTGGATTGTTTTAATTGTACTTTTATATTTATGATATTTTGTTTAATCTCTTTAGAGTTCCTGCTTGGAATTTGTAAAAATTCTTTTAGTTTATTTTCCTCTTTCTTAAGTATGCTATTTTTCTTCTTTGTTCTTCTAAGATCACTTAAGGCACTAATCAAATCCGCCTAAAGATCCATTTCTCCTTCTTCTTGATGATTGCCTTCAATAGTTTTCAGGAGTTTCATTATGAGAATATAATGCCATGAAGAGAATTCTACCGAAGTCACGGTCACTATCATCATCTTCATCATATGAGCTATTATCCTCTCTTAAATAGATACTTTTCTTCTTTAAGAATTTTCCTCCTTTTTTTTCCTGATATTTATTTTCTTTCTTATAACTTTTTTCTTCATAACTATATGACCACGTTGCAAAAGGGCATCTAAAATCATAATGACCAATTCTACCACATTCAAAACATTTAAAAAGATTCTTACTTTTATGTTTTCTATAGATTTTTACTTGTAGATTCAACAACTTATGTGATATGCTAAAAAATAAGACAAGAATCTACTCTACTCATCAGCGAAAACCAAAATTGATCGATGAAAACATTAAGAAGAAAGGGAAGAATTTCAATCACACATAACACAATATTTTTCAAAGGAAAGCAACTGCTAAAAACCTCGACTATCTATATTGCAAAACCAAAAGAAATAAATTATAATTTATAGATTTTATTTTTAAGATTTCTTGTTTCTATTTTCAACACTCCCTCTCAACAAGAAAGGAATTCAATTCTATCCCAATCCGGTACCTTTGGTATGTTTTGCATGCAACACTTCTCTCTAGTGTTGTTGCTACGACAACTTTTGAAACTAAAAAAACATCCAAATTGAATCAATATGATGCATCTTTCACTAGATTCTCTGACTACTACTAGTTACTGCACTGTCTACTGAAAACTTAGCTCAACTACTAAATTTTCAATGTGCTCCCTTGTATATGACTACTCCTAGTCTCTACCTCTGTCACTTTGACATCTGACTGCATCAACCACCACTAATCCATCCTGCTATTATGTACTGTGGGCTCCAGTAGCAAGGTAATGATCCATGAGACAAAACATCTCAATGGAACCTACCCAAATTTCTACACTTTTGGGACAATTACTTCACATTGCCCCACCTCTCACCTGGAGATATGGCTGCATGTGCTCCCTATGCCCACTTGGCTTGAAATTCCTCCCTACTGGAGGTCTCTAGTTGAGTGGATATCTCCACTCACTCTCCTCTCTTCTTATCCAATTGTGGTTGCTCCACAGCTTGTTGAGGTTGCTTCTGAGGCTATATGTTGAGAGGTAATTCGTGCTCCCACTCAACCACCAAGTCTCTAACCTTTGCCTTGCTCCTCAAGGATTTTCATGCATCTTGTACATCAAGTGCATATAGGTTCTTGACTTGCACGTTGATCTGTTTCACTTGTCTTGTGGTGATGTTTCTAAGGAAAACCTTTCCTTTGCTAAAAATCACATTTTAGCTATGTTCTTCCAATACCGTGACAGAAACAATATTCTTCTTTATTCCTGGAACATACATCACATCTGTGATTCTGAGAGGGAAGCTAGACTCCCTTTGAAAAGTAGATGTACTGATGTCGGTCACGCTATGCCTCCCATCACCTCCAAACTCTATGTTCTGCTTGAGGTATTTCTCCTCAAAGTGACTTAAGAGATCTCTATTCCCTGTCATATAGAATGAGGCACCGTTTTCGAGATACCACATGCTTCCCATTATAGTGCTGACAATGCATGCAATGAGAGTGAAATAAAAGTTTGAATTGTGAAGCTAGAGCTTCACCTGTTGCTCCTCCTGAGGGCCTCTTACCAACCTTCTTATGTGGACACTTTGTGGCAAAATTTCCCAACTCGTGACACTGAAAACACTTTATTTTCGACATGTTTTTATTCTTGCCGCCCTGACAAGAATCTGATTTGGAATGAGATGAACTCCCCTTCCCTTTATTTTCCTTACCCAATAAGGTACAATTCTCCTCATCATCATGCTTTTATGAGGATCCATCTTTGGTGTTCTGCTACATCTCTTCCTGTACCAAGTCAAACCATAATCTCTCCCACTCTGGTAGCTTCTCCCTCCCATTAACTGAGTCTTGGTAACTGTGCCAGCTCTTGGGAAGTCCTAGAAGTGCTAGGCTCATCAGATCATCTTTGACAATATCCCGACACTTGCAAGCTCATCCTGACATTGGGTGAACTTGGTCAAGTACTTTGGAATTGAGTCACCCTTCTCCATCTTGATCTTTATGAATTTTTCCTTCAGTGCCAACTTCCTATGGTCACTGCTATTTTGAAACAAGTCCGTTAATGCCTTACACATTGCAAATGGAATTTCCTAACTGTGGATATTCGAGACAGTATGATTTCAAACTCCTTCTAGGATAATCCTTCTCGCTTTTGCCACACACTTTCTCCATTCAACCAGATCTTTAGCATCAAAAGCTGGGGGCTTCGAAATATCATGATCTATGAATTCATTTAGCCTGTTGTCTTCTAGAATTGCCTCCATCTTTTCCTTCCAAGCTATGTAGTTCTAGCTACCCTCTAAGGCATTCTCAAGTATCAAACTGTAGAATGAGATACTGCTAACTCTAAAGTATGAACCTAGAATTTTGATTTCACCTGCACAATAAACTCGAATTATCCTATTCTATAATGTCTTCAGCTCCGATACCATGTATATTTTTACTTGTAGGTTAAACAACTTATATGATATGCTAAAACATAATACAAGAATCTACTCTACTCATTAGCGGAAACCAAAATTCATCGATGAAAACACTAAGCAGAAAATGAAGAATTTCAATTGCACATAACACAATATTTTTCTGGGGAAAGCAAGCTCTAAAAACCTTGACTATCTATGTTGCATTAACTAGACAATCTGAGAAGAAAATACAATTCCTGTTCAACCCCAAAAAATTCCTACACAAGGACAATCTATCTCTCTGCTTCCTAGGAAAGCCTTGGATGAATACAATATGCTCTTCTCAACCTGCAAAAGTATTTCCTATCCTCTACTTGACTAAATGCCTTTGGTCAATAATTAGCCAAATTCCTAGCCTTCCAAGCTCCTACTTCCTTGCGCAATTCCTATGAGAATTAACCCATATTTAATTCGTAAATTTCCTTACCATAAATGTGCAATCCATCATAAGCCTTCTACTAATTGCATGAACCATTTGTACATCTCGAAAATTTTTACAACTGATAGTACTGTCCCTAAATTCTAATCTCAATTGGGTAGACCTCTGAACTGACATGCATGAGTTATTTATGAGTGGATTATTAGTTATCTAATTGATCACTGCATGTGAATGAAATGCAATTTAATTCACTTAACCTATCACTAGTTCCTCCAACAGTTAGAACTATTTTAACCAAATTTAATTCAGTTAGACTAAGTTAATTAATTGCAACTCAAAATAACTCAACCTGGGCCCCTAAAATTTTGGAATCACTCTACATGACTCTAGATAGATTTCCAACTTGAATTTACTGAGCCAACTAAGTCAAATTAACTTAATTAATTGTTACAGGTTGCTATGAGAATAGAATTACAATTTAATTCCCAATTTAATTAAGGACAAATTAAATTAGAATTTCTGGATGCTATTTTAAACATTTCTTGTTGATATTTTCAACATTTTCCTGTTCCTTTTTCTAATTTCTCACAAAGTTGGCTTCTTCTTCATCATCTGAACCATCACTACAACTAGAGCTTCTTTTTCGATTTTGCTTGTTCGTCCTTGTCTTCTTGGAAACCTTGAAAACCTGCTTCCTTGGATGGATTTTCTTGTTTTTTGCTCATTTCATATGTGTTAAGGATTCCATGTATCTTAACGTAGCTATATATTGGATTTCTTTTAAAGTTGATATTTTTTAATCAAATCTCATTGGGAGAGATCTTACTATCTTTTGAACGATGATTGTGTATGCGATATTCTCTCTTAGTCCTCTCATAGTATTCATAATCTCATCAACCCATAGAAAGTAAGCTGCAATGTCTTCATCTTCCTTCTTCTTCAGGGGTTCAAACTATCCTCTATAAGTTTGAGGCTTGGAACTTTTGACCTTTTAATCTCCTTCATACACATTCTTGGGCTTCTCCGATATTTCCTTTCCTGATTCACAATGAATACCCTTAACAAATTTTGATCCTATCAACCCTTCTAGTATGGAATACATAGCTTATGATTTACTTTCATAGAGTATTCTACCAACTATATTTGTTGGAGTAGAGGTTGGAACCTTGTATTCATTTAGAAAAACTTGCCAAACATCGACTCGTTGTACTTGTAAGAACAATCTCATCGTTATACTCCAAAAAGTATAATTTTGTCGATTAGACAATGGTAAACCATGTTTCGTGTATTCTGCTTACTTGTCCATGAGTCTCACTAAGATCTACCTTCTAGTTGTCAATACTATTTCTCAAGTAACTCGCTCTGATACCATTTGTTGGAATATTGAACAATACTAAAAGGGAGGGTGAATCAGTGTTAACAATTTTTAGCTTCAAAAACTTGTAGATGCATTCATACACATAATGAAAAAGACACAAATATACAAAACATAGATATTTTTACATGAAAACCATGGAATTATTTTTTTAATACATAGAAAGAGTACATTCAAATTTATTAGCATCAATTGAAAGGAAGCACCAACTCTCTAGTTTATCGAAACCAACTGGAAGTAAGCACCAATTCTTTGATTTATCAATGCCAACTGAAATAAATCAACAACTCGATTTATTGGCACCAAATCTTGTACAAGACTCAATATTAGTTAAAGAAATTCCACCCTTTTGGTAGTTTCTCCTCTATCCTTCACACATGCATTCTACTTCCTAAACATGCCCTTCTTAGCAACATAACTTACTTCACCAAATGACCCTTGAACTTGTTATCACTCCGTAATTTTTGAGGTTGTAGAGTAAATCACAGAGGTAACCTTAGAACCACTTTGGAAACTGGGAATCCAACCCTTCCAGTTTTAGAGAGGGATATCTCTTTATGATTTAGCTTTGTTTTACTGATGATATTATGCTATTTATCACGTTCAAATTTGGGTTTTTGTATTGTTGGTTTGAGATAGTGGAATTAGGGCATTGGGCAATGGAGTCATAGGTTTAGATTGATCAACTGCAGAGTTTATAGGCTAAAATTACAGGGCAAGGTAGACAAGTTCACTGGATCCTTTAAAATCTATGGTGTGGAGAAGAAGAAAAAGATTCAACAATCCAAATAAAAGTAGAGCAATTAAGAATTCTATTTTTAATTTTCAATAGAAAACATAAAAGCTATTCATAAGTTAGATATAAAGTGTAATTTTAAACAAATTCTGTTCGTTAACTCTTCCTTAGAATAATAGAGTTCAAGAAATATATATGAAAAACAACGAAAACATTTAACAGAGAAATATGCACTTCACCAATGAAATTGACATAAGAATCCTGTAATGCTTGAGCTGTATTACTAAAATATGATCAAATGTAGCTCTGTGAGATTCTTTACAACATAAGTCCTTTCTTCAAAATTAATCCCAACACTAATACTTCGATTTTTGAAGTATTTATACAAAAATATTTACAAAATATATTGATTCAAAATATCAAGATGAAATCCTATTAATGTCTATACTGATTACAAAATTAGAACAAAATAAGAGGAATATTCAAACTGTTGAATGCTGGCCCTATTTTTTAGGAAGATTGTTGGTGACTGGGCCTCAAAATATGGTGCACTATTTTGCCTTACTATCCGATTACGAATTACTCCAGTAATTCACAAAATTTCTCCACCAATTCACACAATTTATCCATCCTATCTTCACTTGAGATTAAAAACTTAATCAACTTCCTGTAGCTTTCATCCACATCTGTGTATTTGTAAAAGGTTGGCTTGATGAAAAATAGGTGCCTGACCTCATGATTGATAAATAAATCTGATATGAAACCATCTCAAGAAAAGATAGAAGAGATAGATCAACGCCTTAGAATTCAACCTCTTCGAGGGGGAAACCTCCTTTACATTACATAAATGAACAATTCTTGGATGATTCAAAATGGAAAAACCTCCTTTCTATTAATATACGGAGTTTAAGGAGTCACAATATAACCAACGACCTAACAATAATAATATAAAGCCACAAAAATAACAATAGAGGGATTCTATGGGGCACAGTAATAACAATATGGATAATAGGGGCACAACAATATTAATAAGGGATGCAACTACAATATTAATTGGGTAATCACTAGTATTATAGGGACCCAACAAAATCAAAATCTAATGCCTCCATGAATCCCTTCCCTATGATATGCCCTTTGATCCCTGCAAAATTTGATTTGTCTCAGGAAATTTTGATTAATATATCATGGTACTCTATTAGGATCATGAGCTGATTTTTTGTATTTGTCAACTTTGGTAGACTTTTCTTGTTCAACACCTGCAACTTCTTATGGAATCTGTTTATGCTAATTTCTAAATTCTGGCATTTTTGATCCAACTGATTCATAAGAGTCCTTTTGGTCTGCATCCTTTTCACCTCCAGGATGGTCTCTGTTCTGTCTTGAATTCCAAACTCCTATAGTTCTTGTCTATTCTTGGAATTTAGAAATTTGATGAGGGATGTAGGTTCCCCAAGTTTCTACCCCAAGTCTATTCTAGTATGCCTGATTACTTCTTTGCATTCCTACAATAACTCCTGCTATTAAAAAATGATCTGTATAGAAGGCCATATCTTTGTGATGGCTTCACTAATTTTAGTCCATATATGTTTTCTGGCTTGGTTTAGACTATGACCCATCACTGGCTCACTATGTAACTGCTCAAATTTTAGATTTAACTAATGGATTTTCTGTAACTATGCCACATAAAAATGATCAATCTTTAACTTCTATTCTGACAATGTCTTAATTTGAGATTTTAGCTTTGCAATTTCCTGCTCCTGGATAGTTAGAATGTCCATGGATATGACCAATTCACTTGCTGAATCTGTTGTAGTTGTTGATGTAGATGTAGAAGCTCCTGTAGATGTGGGCACTATAATTGGAACTGCAGTAAGAGGATCTATGGCCAGCTGTTGCGCCTGCTCTTTTTCTTTGAGAAATTTCTCTAACTCTATCTCCATGTATCTGATTTGGCTATTTAGCTTCATGATTATCCTAAACATATCCTCTTTCTGCTTCTCACTCTCTCCTAGCTCCTTGGCCTGTGGATCTTCCGTAGTAGGCAACTTCAATTGTTTTCTCAAGGGTGTTATATCAACATCCTTTTTCTTCAGAATTTCTTTGGCTACCTTGATATCTTTGGGATTATATCCCAACTTTATCACCAAGTCCTCTAGTGACTTGATTCTAGTATCCTTGGCTAAGGATGACGTCTTCTCTAATTTGAGTTGGGACTATACATTATTTAGTGATACCTGTAATTTAGAAGCAGATATAATAGTGTTAGTGAGTGTGGAATACATAATCTCACTTGTTTGTCTATGTAGGTCCATATAGTCTATGGGATGAATACACTGCACATTAAAAGTGAACACAGATTCCTTGTAATCTGTAGATGACCTGGGAGCTAATACTTTGGCTTCAAGGAATGCTATCTCCATTTTTCCCTTCCTGAGTCGAATGCTGATAGTAATCTTTCCTGAGAGACAACAATTTGTTTCCAGAACTGTGTATAAGTGAAGGCTTTTATCATTTCATTCCTTTGCTTAATTTCCTTGTATTTGGCAAAAATGTTGGGCTTAATAGCCTCTTGAGCCAAATTGACTGTCTTTGTTGTCTCTTGAGGATCTCTGGAAGTAGATGAAGATGGTGATCCTATAAATATATCCTCCTCTTTGCTAGACACATGAGAGGACCTATATTTACAATAGTCTGTTGTTCTTCTGTGTCCTGCCGAAAAACATTTGCAGAGTTGGTTTTTTGATTCTTAGTATAGACTAGGAAATCCTTTGCTCCTATTTCCATCATTGGGGAAGATTCTTCTTCTCTTGCTCTCTTCTCTCATTTCTCTTTAGGTTTGGGTGTTTGAGTGGTTGTAGTAGAGAGAACCTA
>APFE031542934.1:7725-20022 GCA_000404065.3 Pinus taeda
CCCAGGGAGACTTTTGAATACCTCAGGCAAAAGCTGGGGGTTGTTGATGCATCATCTTGTTGTTGAATCTCTTCTGAGTGTTGGTTGTACGCAAGGTTCATCTGGGTATATGCGTACATGTGCTGGTTTACTGATTGGTCAAAGATCGAATGGCACAGGTTCAGGGGGAGCATATAATGCATTGTTGGCATTATGGTAGCACAGAAGGAGAACATGGATGCTGATCTAAACATGGCTGCAATATGTCTCTATCTCTTTCATGGTCGTTTATGGTGTTTGGTGGATAATGTTTCTTCTTTGCAGATCTGGTTTATAGTCAAGAGGAGCATGTTCTTAGGGGGAGCATAAATCCTTTGCCCTTGATGTCAAAGGGGGAGAATGACATTGAGGATCTTGAGGTTGCCATCAAGTCCAAAGGGGGAGACTGTTGGCATTATGATTCTGGTATGGATATATGATACAGGTGTTGTACTTGATGGAAACTCACTCAAGTGGAAATGGTCTGTTCAGGCTCTCAAAATAATGGAAATTAAGAGGCTCGCAAGTGAATGGTTCAAAAGGTGCAGACCCGCAGGTTCGCCGTCCAGGAGGTGCGGTCATACCCGCAGGTTACCCATTCAGAAGGTGCGGTCCCCCAGTTCACTCACTTCAAGGCCGAGAAGCATGCTCACGTGAGGTTTCTTATGTTTGGCCCGTGGTATTTAGCCCGTCGATCATGATCCTATGGTTTTGGCCCATGGTATAGGATCTATTTTAGCCCCGGTTTGGATCCCTTGTTTTGGTTATTTTTGATGGTTTTGTCCCATGGTGTGAATGAGGGCTTGTCTATAAATAGGGAAGGAGATCACTTGGCCAAAGTATCATTGCAAGTTGAATATCTTAAGATCTGAAATATTGAGTTATCGATTTAAAAGGCTTGATCTATATAAAAGGGAAGTTGAAAGTGAATCTATAGTGTGTGATCTCTCAGGCGCATGATCAGATCTGGACATCTAACTGTCAGTGGCTCTTCAGAGGTTTGTTAATTCGGTTCAAATCAAAGGTCCGCAGGTATTTCATTGTTCAGGTGCGGAGGATCGCAGCTCGATGAAAGGCACTGTGCGGTGGTACGCGGTTCTCAGAACGGCACAGTGCGGGGGCTCACAGCACAGTCGAAGACGCAGTGCGTAGATGCAGTAGAGGTATGCGGATCAATAGAAGGGCACAGTGCGGACGCCCGCAACGAGCTGAAAGAACAAGTGCAGAGCAAGATCAAAGGTACGTGGCGCGATAAAGGAAAGCCTGCGAAGTACTTAGAAGTACGCAACGCGATTGAAGAAGAGGCTGCGGTGGCACAACAGTAGTACACAGCAAGACAGAAGGTGGATTGCGGATATACGCAGCGGAGCAGAAGATGCTCTGCATGGATACGCAAGAAAACACAAGGCAGGGTGTGGAGTCACGCAATCTAGATAAGGAAAAACTACGGATCTGTCTTAAAACATTTGTTGGTTATCCTTTATCTCTTACTGCAGAGTTCTGGGTTTATATTTCTGGTACTATCTTTCTTTTTACAACATTCTGAGAAGCTAGGTGATTCATTGATTGTAGAAGGAGTTTGGGTGATTTGCATGATTATTTGATATTCTTGGATCCAGTTTGAAAATTTATGAAAAGTGGTCCTTGAAAGAAAATAAGTAGGGGGTTGTAGCTCCCTTCCAGGAGAGACTGGAAAATGAGAGAGAGTTGTAGATCTCTGCAGGTTGCAGCCTGCGTACTGGTAAAGGACTGCACCAGTACAAAATCATTGTAAAAGGTGTTTCTAATTGAAATAAGATAGAGACATATTGCAACAGGTGGTTTTCACCCACATTGGGTTTCCACCTTATATTTGGTGTTCTTTGGTGTGACTATCTGTTTTTCTTTTTTCATGCTCATTATTATATACAAGTTAAAGATCAATAAATTAATGAAGGCGTATTAAAAAGAATTTGATAATACTGATTCACCCCCCCTCTCAGTATTATTTCCAACAATCCAACTATATCAAGTTGTCAAAGCAGGCCCACTCCTTCACCAGGGCAAGTGGCTCACCAGGGACCAATTTCAGCAGAAGTTTCCTCATCCCATGGAGGAACTCAATGCAATGGGGACCATTGCTTCCTAAGGGGGGAGGAATGATCCAGGTGGATATTGGTGGCCACCTACCAAGTCCACCTGGACCCCCACCATTGTTTCTCTCAGCATTTTTAGTTTCCTTAATGATAGCACAACTAAATATTTTTAGCAGTTTTTCAGGTCCTAAACTTTCGAAGCCGTTTTGAGGCCCTAAACGACGTTTTTTGAGAAATCTAGGCACAACATGGTCCATGGACTGATGTTGTCCTTCCCAAAGTGATAGTGCTTGGATATATCTTTCTAACGAGCTATTGTATGCGTCAAACGGAGATCGTATGCCAAAGGTATGACCCTGGGAAGTTGATGTACCAATTTACCCAAACGGGGCCCACAGTTTGGTGTTTCATCTTCTGGGGTTAGGCTTTGGAATGTTAAAGGTTTTCCATTGTTTCTCAACAATAAATAGGCCTTCGAGCCTCATTGTAACATAGTTTAGAGGCATGTAGCCACCACATCTCTTCTCAGAGATACGCTACCATCGCCCTAGCTGGTTTATTTCCATTACTGTTTGTAAGCATATTTCAGTAGTTTACATTAATGAAATGAAGTATTATTTCCACTATATATCTATGTTTATGGTTATCTCTGTAATTTTTTGCACTCCTATTTAAGTCTGGATCAGTTGCCAACTAAATACTCTCTTTGCCAATGCATTTTTTTTACCAATTAAGAAGAAATCGATACCAATTAATATTGCTCATGGTATTGTTGTTGAATGTAAGTAACACCCATTAGTGATCCATTGAGCTTTCTATTCACTATTGTTTCTACTACCAAGACTACACTCACTTATCTTGATCATCTTAAACACTTCTCCCCTTGATATCATACTTCTTCAATAGGGACTCCTTAAATAATACCAAATGCACTAAGAAATTGATACAATTGGATGCTATACCAGGAAACCTCTTATAGCTCTTTCTCAAAAAGAAAAGTCCACTTACACAAAAAGGATACTCGACACAAACCTAGACCACCAATTTACATAGTGATGCCAATTGAAAGTTAAGGTACATTCAAATCTTATACCCATTGTGTTTCGTGAAAACAAGATTGTTAGCCAAAATCAAATTCACAACTTAAATGAAATAAGGGTATTTCACCTAAGGTGCAAACTTTTATATCCTAAGAAATATTTATTCCTAAAGATTGAAAATGATCATTTCCTGTTACTGCTACCTAAGAAACTCCCCATGAGCTAATGCTCTCTAATATCCTACATCTACTCCCTTTCATCTACGTGAGGATAGATCCTGTGGACCTAACTTGTCTTAGAGCTTATTGTCACTCCACAATTTTGTTGCAACTCATCTTCTTCTTCTCACAACATAAGATGTTGTTGTGTACTCCCCCTAAAACCTGGCTGATTTCACTCCTCTCTTTTTTAATGATGATACATTTGAAATAAACAAATACGTTATTGTAATCACCAAGAGGACTTGACCATACCTCCAAAGTTTATATGAACCTCTCTTCTTATTCTTTTTAAATACTAACGTTTCACTTATTCAGCCTCTCTTGAGGCCATTGTCTTCTGTCATTAAAGAGAAACAAAGGATATACTCCCCTTGAGTAGATTGTACCCTTTCTTCTTCTAAACCTTATTTGGCCAAGTCCAAACAGAAGCATTACCCTCAATCTCCTTCTTTTCCCATGTTTTAACTTTCTCTTGGTTGCTCATGGCTAGAGGACACTTCTCCTTCACCTCATCTTTCTTCACCCAAATATTTTTGTTCACTTTTTTCCTTACAAAAGGGTCCGCCACAAGGGTAAGAGGTTCATTCTTCTTGGTTTTGTTTTTATTTCTTCCTCCTCTGTTCAAATTTCTCTTTTGACACAGAGAACTAAAGACAAGCTCGTATTCTTTTTCTTTTTTCTTCCTTTTTGTCTTCACAACCCAAGCTACAATATTTGCATGCATATAATTACAATCATGTTTTTTCTTCTCATATCTGAATCTTTCTCTCTTGTGCCCAAGATTTCCACAATCGTAGCATTTTACATAGCACATGAATGAGACAAAGGAGTTACTATTCTTGACAACTTTCTTGTCAAGCCTTCTATCACTACCAACCTGCCTACTCTTGGCCAATTTTTTGCATTCTTGGGTTGCTTCTACCCAACATATTTCGTTTTCTTGCATGCCATCTACATTCTATGGCTTTATGTCCAAAATTATTGCAACAAAAACAATGCCCATGAAAAGGCTTCTGATGATAGAAGTTACCTTTTATTTAAGAGCTTTTTCCTTGAGGGGGAAACGAATTTTATTGGTCCTTCATGTGCCTTCGATGGTTTCTTGAGTTTCTACCTTGAGAAATCCTATGTTGTTGTTGCCTCCTTTGGCTATTATTCATTCCTTTATGATGATTTTTATTAGGACTCTGATTCTACTTCTTCTCTCATTTTGTTTCTGCATTCCAACAACTTCTTTTCCTTTTTCTTGTTGGAACCTCCAAATTCCCTTACTTGGATAGCTAACCCTTTAGCCTTTGCCTAGCTGGAGCTTGGTTATTCTTTGGAACCCAAACAAGCCTTGATGAGAGGGTATATTTTCTTAGTAAGCATCCCATCCAAGACTTTCCTGCTCTCTCCTATCTTATGATGTTGAAACAACTCTTTATTTGACCTTTCTAAGTCTTTCCTCAATTAGACTACTTCACTTTGTAATCTCTCATAGTAAGCTTCTCTCTCATTTAGCTAATTGGTTAACCTCCCATTCAATTTGCTAGCCTCTTCTTATTGAACATTTAAATATATGATTGTCTTGCTTAACTTCTCATTATCAATCTCATATGCATGTAGCTGCTCCTTTTGGTTGATATTTTTTTCTAATAACTCCTTGATCTCCTTTAGAGTAGAGATCGACTTCTTCCTAAAGAAGATTCTTTCATTCATATCATTTTCTTTGCTAGCAGAGGTGCTAGCTGAGCCACCATAGAGATATAAATCCATCTTCGTGTCCATGGAATCTTCCACAAGTTTGATGAGTATTCCATCTTCATCACTACCAGTGATAATTTTATTCTCTTAATGGGATATACTCCCTTCTTGTTTAGAGGATCCCTCATTTGCTACTGCTACTAGAGTAGGTCTATCTTCATTACTATAACTAGATGAAATTGTGTATTTTTCTTCAGAATATTCATATGAAAATCTAAAAGATAAATGACCTAACTCAACACATTTATCACTAATCAATAGCTTACCTCCTGATTCTCCATCATCAGCACGAAAGCAATTAGCATTAGCTTGCTCACTATGTTATCACTAAAAATTGACCACCTAGTCATTTCTAACTAGGTGGATCAAAATACACCATGTATGATAAATTTTACCATAGTAAAATCACTTTCCCATCGGAAATAATTTAATAATCCATTTTTATTAAAAAAAAAAAAATTGTAGGCAAAGGTGTTACTCTTGTTTTTCTATTATCACGTCAAAAAATTACAGCAGTATTGGTGGAGCCATCTACCCGCCCACCAGGGGAAACCGAGTAGGGCATCCACCTAAAGTTTTTAACAGCGTACCAAAAAAAGAAATACCACATTCTGTTTTTCCAAGCTATATAAACAACACAGTCCTTCCATGTTCTGATTCTGCTGATATACACATGGTAGCTATCTATTACAAAATTGTGAAACCTGTCTAATCTATCTATATACCGTAGACTCATCAAAAAAGAAAACATGAAAACTAAGGTTACTCAGCTGCATCTGCAAGAATCAGAGAGGTCTCTTTGCTACTCCGCTACTGACCGTCTTTAAGCATTTGTTGGATTTCATCTAACTTTTTCCCCTGCATTTCCATGGAAATTTGCAAGATGCGGAGCTCTCGTCTCAAATTGGGGACTCCCTGAGCCAACTCAGCCATTTCAGTAGCAGCCTCCTCCAAAGCCTTAGCAAGTAGCCGTTTCATCACCCAGTAAATGTGTAAGGACTGCTTAAACAAAGACATTCTGCCTCTCGTATTGCCGGGATCATGCACCAGAAATTCCCAGTCCTCCATCTTCGAGTCGGATTGGGCTTGGATAGCTTCTTCTTCCATGTTTTGGATGATCCTCCTGATTCTGGGACTGGTATTCTGAGAGTAGGCTCTCTCGGCTTGCTGTATTTTCTGTTCAAAAGTCTGTCTGGCCCTCCTGGCTGGTCTCCTACTCTACTCCGGCCTTTCTCCCCTGCCTTCACGAGCTCTATTGGCCTCGCTATCTTGTCCACTGTTTGGTTCAGCCTCGCGGTCACCTTGTCGATTCCTCCTCTGCCTCCCTCGCCGCGGTACCCTTCTGCCCCGCCGGCTCCGCTGGCTAACTCCCATAGCATGCTGCTCCCATTCCTTTGCATTCATGCTTTGTTTGCGGCTTCCATCCTCATCTGAAATGTCAAGAATTTCATAAATTTCCTCCGGTTTCTCTTCCTTCATCACCCCTTTCTCCTTCCTATCTTGCTCTCTGATTCGTTCTGCTTCCATCTCTTCTGCTAACCTGGCTCTCTTTCTAGTTTCCATAGTACCGCTCACAGATGACCGACGACGCTTAGCACGGGAGGCTCTCAAGGGTCCTTTGTTTCCTCTCGCTCTGCGAATGTTAACTAAATTCTCTTGATGTCGAGTGCTTTGCATGCAGGCTGTTATAGATTCCCAAATCTCGCTCCTCCTATCTGTCCCATTTTCCTTACCCTGCCATCTGTTACTCCGATCATTGCATTTCCTATTAACAATCTTATTATATTTATTCCGGTTTAAGGTCGTTGACATGTACTTGCCTTCTCTGCGCCAGTTCAAATCTATGATTGGGTTTTTATGAGGTGGATTTTTCCCCTCTGATTTCGTACCTTCTCGATATGATCTCGCATGGTGATCGCCGATCTCCTCCCCGAGTCCTTTCTGACACTCCTTTACTGTCTGACCCAAATTCTGTCTGTCCCCAGTGTTTCACAGGAGTATTACAATTCGCAGGGGAGTCCTATTCATGATGATCCTGTGTGGGCTGGTCATTCCACGTCCTCCTGTTGTTCCAGCTCATCATTCCTCATATTTCTGCCTGTGGCTTGATCATGGTCTACATTGATTATGGCTGCCAGGTACGTCCACTCCCCGTTCCCACACACCGTTCTCCATTGAGCATCCACCATGCTGTCGCGGCCTCTGCATCCCCAGTTTGCCAAGAAATCGGCCACCTAATTCCCTTTCCTTCTCACATGATTTATTATCTTATAATCGATACTTTGCAAAAGGTCAGCGATTTCCTAAACAATTCCGGCTGTTCGCCAGCTGTTTGTGACCTTCTCCCAACTTCGTCCATTGTTGAGCTTCTTCAGCATTTCCACCGCAATCTGGGAATCTCTCGTAATTTCTAAATTAGAGTAACCATTTCTTACCGCGATCCACAGACCTTGATGAAGAGCCCAGAACTCTGCTTCATTATTTGTCATTTCTCCTCCCCAATCTGCGAAAATCCACCTTACCTGATTGTTGCTGTCACGAAAAATGCCTCCAAAGCCCGCTTCGCCTGGGTTCCCCTTCGAGGCCCCGTCGAAGTTCAATTTTATGAAATTACCTCTGGGATAGCTGAATTTATCAGGGCTTTGAATCCGCATCTCATGTCTGGAATTTTGTTTGTGGTAGACCATCTCAAACTTTAAATTTAACTTGTTCAGGGTTCCTTCCTCCACCTGGTTGGCCTTCCAATCCTCCCCCACCCATTTATCAACCAGGATTGTTTCCCACATTAATTTGACTACTCTTCCCCAAATTACTTCCGGTTCCTTTGCTGTGTTCTGAAATATCCTGCGATTCCTCTCCTTCCAGATCATCCAAAGTACAAACCGTGAGATGAGGTCCCATGCTCTTCTGACCACTTTGCATTGAAAAATTTCCTTATTCCATTGAAAAACCACTTCGTTGAATTCACTGGGGGAATTTTCGGGTTTGCCAAAGGTTCGTTTGGTGTTCATCCACAGAGTCCTTGCAAAGGGACAGTTTATCAGCAGGTGATTTCTGGTTTCCCCATCAGAATTACAGAGACAGCATCTCGATGGCCATTAAAGCCTTTTTTTTGAATTCGATCCCAGGTTAGTATTTTATTCTTTGATGCCAGCCATATAAATATGGAGACTTTCGGCCACCAATTACTTTCCCATATAATTTTCCAGTCTGGATTCTCTTCATTTCCGGTTTGAGAAGAGGTTAGGTAGTAAGCCTCCTTGGTGGTGAACGAGCCTTTCATCGAATTCCCCCACCTGAGGATGTCCCTTCCATTGCGAGCTTTAATCTTCCTAGATTCTACCTCCTTCCTGTAGGCTTCTTGTTGGTGTTGGCTGAGCTCTCTGTCCCACTCTGTCGGATCAATCCATATTCTCCAACTTTCTTCTGGGTTATTAGCTTTCCAATAGTCTCTGACATGAGTTCTATCTCCTCCTATTCTGTCTCGAATCTAATGAAGTCCCTGAATTCTGCTCATTCTTTCCTTCTGATGCCATCTATCTTCCCAGAAGTTAGCTTCTTCACCACTTCAGATCTCCCAAAAAGTGTGCTTTTCAACCAAATCCCTGTTTAGACGAGCTAGGTCCCAAATAGATGACCCTTTGGGAGTTTCTCTCCACCTTAAGATTTCAACTGCAGAGTCAGGCATGTTATATTTTTCTTTCCATATTGTTTTCCAAAGATCATTGCCCCCCCTAAGCCATCGCCACCAGAGTTTCGCTCCCAGAACCCTATTGAGAATCTCAGGGTCCCTCAACCCCAAACCTCCTTTCTCCTTTCTTTCAGTTAACTGACTCCAGGAAGCTAAGGCCCATTTTTTCTTCTGATCAGCCCCTCTCCAAATAAAATTCCTAATGATCTCTCTTATCCTTGTGCAAATACCTAAAGGGGCAGCCATTATCGATAAAGGGTAGACGAGGATGGCTTGAAGGACAGATTTTTCCAGAACTATTCTGCCAGCTATGTTTAAAGCTCTGAAGGCCCAATTTGCCACCTTGTTGCTTAGCTTATCTAGGACTCCTTGCCAATTTTTCATCTTTTTGGAGGTAAAGTCCAAGATGTTGCCCAAGTATTTTGTAGGTAGTTCTCCTCTCCTGAAGCCCATAAGTCTTATGAGGTGGGCTTTGACCTGATCCACAGTATTAAATATGAAAACACAGGATTTATCTCTATTGATTTCCAGACTCGAAGCCTCCGCAAATAGATCCAAAATTCTTCTGAGGTGTCTTACTTCTTTGACTGTTGGTTCTCTGAACAACATGATATCATCAACAAATTGCTGATGAGTTAATGGTAGATTATTTCCCCAGAGCTTAAGACCTTTTATTCTATTTGCTTCTCTTTCTTTCTTAATTAAGTGACCCAGCCCTTCAGCAGCTAAAATGAACAAAAACGGAGATAATGGATCTCCCTGTCTAATACCTCTAGAAGCAGTAAATGTTTTCGAGGGGGTCCCGTTAACAAGAATAGAAAAATTTGGAGAAGAGATCATGCTATGAATCCAATCAATCCACCTCCTATTAAAACCAAAACTTTCCAAGACTTTTTCCAAATAATTCCAATTTCGTCTATCATACGCCTTCGACAAGTCTAATTTGATCATCATACCCTTTTTCTTTTTAACTTTTAAGGAGTCAATAACTTCTTGAGTTACAACCAGACCATCAAGGATCTGCCTTCCTTCAACAAAACCTGTTTGTTCAGCAGATATTAATTTGTCCAGAAGGGGTTTTAATCTCTTGGCAATCATGGATGTTATAATCTTGTAAATAACATTACACAACGCTATGGGTCTGAAACCATTGGCATCTTCCAAATTATCTCCTTTAGGAATTAAAGCATAGAAAGTGGAGTTAATGGCAAGCCATACCTTCTGGTTCATCCTAGATTCTTCTACCAGCTCCAGAATCTCTTTCCCCAGGAAGTGCCATCCCGCCTGGAAGAAGTCAACTGTGAAGCCATCCGGGCCTAGAGCAGTACCTTTCTTCATTGCCTTCACAGTTTCCTCTATCTCTTCTAAAGTGACAGCTCTCATCAACGCCTTATTTTGGTCTTCTGTAACTAAGCGCAGAATGGCCGAGCATATTTCCTGAATTGCTTGCATTCTATCAGCTTGGGGTTCACTTAAAATTTCTTTATGGTGATCCATAAGGACTTGTTCAATTTCAGCTTGCTCAACCACTCTATTCCCATTATTTTCTTTGATAGAAAGAATCATGTTTCTCTGTCTATGTTTGATCATAGCTTGATGAAAGAATTTAGTGTTTCTTTCCCCCTCCCTTAACCACTTTATTCTTGAATTTTTCCGCCAAAGGATTTCTACCTGCTTCCGTCTTTCTTCAAGTTTTCCAAGTATTGCCCCTTCCTTACTAATGCTCTCCTCTGTTCTGCCTTCCATTATCATCTTTTGTTGAAGAGATTCCATTTCTTTTTCTAGTTTTTGTTTGTCTTCCATAATATTGCCAAACTCCTCCTTGTTCCATTTTTTGATTCTCCCTTTCAACTCTTTCAATTTCAACTGAAACGTGTGCATTTTTCCTTTGCCCTGTATAGTACTTTGCCTCCACCATTCTTCAACTTTCTTGATGAATTCTGGGTCCCTTAACCAGAAGGCTTCAAATCGGAAAGGTCTTTTTCCCCGGTTCCCTTTAATATCCACCTCTAGTCTAATCGGCTAATGATCAGAAACCAGGGAAGGCATGATCTTTGCTTCGACAAAAATATCCTTATTCATGATACCTTCTGATACTAGGAATCGATCAAGCCTAGAAGCAATTTGATTTTTACCCCCCCTCCTGTTGTTCCAGGTGCAAATCCAATTAATAGTCTGAATGTCTACTAGTCTTAAATCCTCTATCAGTTCATTGAACTTGTCCATGAAGTGATCCATCTTCCTTATCCCTCCTTTCTTCTCTTCTAAGGATCTGATTAGATTAAAATCACCACCTATGATCCAAGCAGCTTCTGGATATATCCTACGGATGATTTTCATACTGTTTAAGAAATCTTCTTTTTCTCATGGGGAAGGGGGGCCGTAAACCCCTGAAATAACAACCTGCTCCTTAGTTCCTACTATTCTACCCAGGCCAGTAAGGACTCTACTCATACTGGTCTAGCTATCTAAGATGATATCATTCGGGTTCCACAAAATTGCAATACCTCCTGCAGAGCCAATGGCATCTTGCCCCATAACTTCGTAATGCAGTTTATTTTTGTCAATTATTTCTTCAATTTGTTGAACATAAATTTTTGTCTCCTGTAAAATCATTATGCTAGGCTTTTCTTTTTTTAGTTTATCTTTCATATACCTTTGTTTACTATCATGCGGAAAGAGTTGTTTTTGCTGACAAAACTAACCTCCCTAGGAGTCTAAGACTCTCTAGTGACAAACAAGACAATTAAGAGCAATCCTTCTCTAAACATACATTATTCTATGAGAAACCAAGTGTTTTTCGATCCTACCTCAAGTCCAACGCTCGTTGTAGCAGTCCAGCCTCGCTGATCCGGATGAGCTCCTCCTTCACTTCGAAACCTGCATACACAAACAATCAAACGATTACATAACACCTGAATATTCCATAAAACAAAGCATATTCAACATATAGACCAAGGAGTATATGAAACAATTCATTAACAACAAATCATTGAGAAGAATGGACTTATTTGTATTAAGGAAAAAAAAAGAAACCATTACAACCTGAGCCTTGGTGTTGTGCAAGTTCCTCCCAGGGTCCAGCAAAGTTTTCCTCTACTTTGACAAGCTCACCCACTTCCAAATGAAACAAGAAAGGATGGTAATCTCTCCTCACAAGCTTACAATGGAAGTCCTAATTCCAGCAGCATCTACCCTTTGGAATGTTCAGCTTTCAACCTCCCCTCCTCTGGCCCAAGGCCTGTATTTATAGTGTTCTAAAGGAAGTTATTCAGTTCCAACATCAATGGGATACTCCCTCTTTTGGATGGGGTAGCTCCTCTCTTGATGGGATAAGTTCCTCTATCATAGGGATGCATGAACCATCTGGAGGCGCTCAATACACGTCAAACACTCTTCTAGAAGGCTCTAGAAGTACCACAAGTAACTTTTTTAAGATGAAATTCGCGCCTTTTGACCTTTACAGGGGTACGCACCCATCCTTTGGCTTACAGAGCGTACAAGTA
>APFE031542935.1:0-26230 GCA_000404065.3 Pinus taeda
GAGAAGCCTTATTTTTGTTGTTCCAACCAGCATGAATTTCATATACCAATTAAAGAGTTAGCCATCTTTCTTGTCCTTTAAAGCATATCAAAAAATCTGTGAGAGAGCCCTCTCTGACTAAGGAGGCTAAACCTTAGTCTAAAGCCTGGTCTGAAACAGTTTCATGAGATCTTATTAAGTAGCAGCCCTTAGTACTGATTTTGTGATAACAGGGACAATGCAATTCTCTGGGGAGCAGCAAATTCACAGCATCTAGACACTTTTGTATTGATCACCTGAGGCTTGTAGCTTGCCTTGTGCAAGCCCAGGTGCACCTTATCCAACTTCTATTGTACTCCAACATATTTGTTTAATGAAAAATGAGCCAGTTGGGTGTTTGATAAGTAATTTACATTCATGTGTTCATTACTGCCTAAAATTTTATTGTGAATTTTATTATTTTCCTTTCTTATCACTGCAAATCTTCCATTAGGAATACTACATTTAGACTCTGAAATAATTTTGATACTAGTGAAATAAATTTTTTAGGATATGCACTTTTCATCTAAGCACCATTCTGATTCATGTTAACTTGAAGGTGCGAAAAAGATCAAGCAAAAAAGATCAAAATAAAGTAAAGCTCAAAGAATATATAAAGGAAACAAATCAAAATATTTTTGATAATGTTATCCTCACTATTCAATAAATCTAGTACAATATGGATCTATGTTATTGTATTTAGCCACTACATTGATTCATTGTATTTTCAAGTAGATAAAATACCTAGATGGATAGAGTTTGTTGCAATAGTTGCTTTTACTTGAGGAATTTTTTTTCCCAATTCCAGTAAACAGACATGAGGTGTTATTGTTGTCATGGCCATGATGATTATGAACATTCTAAGTGAACATTAACCTAAGTCGTCATTAACCACCATGGTCTAGATGACAATAACACATTTGTTTCCTATTCGGACTATGGATTGACAAGTAGTATCTGAAAATGTATGGTAAGACCAAATCAAAATAAAATATTAACCATATTTTGAAGTGGTATAAAAAGTGCTCATCTTGATTAGGGTTTTAGCAAGATGAGCTCGTTGTCACATCATTTTGAAAATACCCACACAAATAAACGCCAATTTTCAATTAACTGGAGTTTTCCCCTCCTGCCAAACTCATAATCCATCCAAAAGAAGCGAAGGTGCTCTTGCTGTCTGAGCCATTATGGCTAATTGATACCTTAATTGTTAAACAAACCATTATGGCCTTGACACAAAGAACACATACCTTCCTTTCTTATCTCTCCACCTCAACCAATGAATGTGGAGATAAGAAATACTGAACACAAGATATTCAATATATATTGTATGAGCAAATGTGAAATTGCAAACCCTAATTAGGGTTAGGTTTGGATCATTGGAGTCTAGAAAGTAGAAGGTCGTAGTTATTCTAGAAGCATCTTGCTTTAAAAAAATATATCTCTTTAGTAGTGAGAGTAACAACTAGTAATTGTTTTTTCAAAATATAATATATCTATAGATATATATATATATATATATAATATATATATATATATATATATAATATATATATATATATATTAAAGTAAAAATATTATATTTTAAAATCTTATATCCAAAATCTAGAGTCCAAAAACTGGCAATAGTAAATTAATTATTTTATTTCATTTTTATTTTTATGCAATTTGATCAAGTCAAAATGTTAAACAAGACATGACAATACATTACATCTCTACCATACTAAGTGCCTCTCGGCAGAAAAAATATCAAAGCATCCCTAAAACCAAGTGCCATAAACTTAAAACAGAAACATGCATTGAGAAGACAAGGAGGTATCCAAATTGATGGGCTACTACTCAACTTGGTAGGTTGGTGGTATATGTGAACTCATCTTTAGTCTAGCTAAGCAACCTTCCACATCCAACATTAATTCTTTCAAATCGTCCAATTTATGCAGCAGGTTGTCTAGAAGTTGTTGCTTGTTGATTAATACATTCTCAAGAAGTAGCGTGACATACCAGTGGATATAAATAGTGTGGAGTATTAGTTCTAGTGACCAGAGGTGTTAATTGCATCCAAAATACATTTAACCAAGCCATCAAAAACCTTTGAATTTAGAATTATTAATTGTTAATGGAATATTTCATTTTCCACTTCATGAATATCATACTGGATCACTGGTGGGGCATGGACCTGGTAGTGTTGGGTAGATCATTTTTCCAAAATCTAGCATAAGAACCACCAACTACAACATGGCCACCTCCCTCCTCTCTGGCAACAAGCTCACTATTGCATCATAGAATTCACTAGGGAAAAAATGCAGGTAATCATGAGAAGGTCCTAAACAAGGGATTGGAGAAGTCATAGGATGATAAAGAAAGATATGTTGTCTTTCTAGGAAGGTGTAGCAGTATAGGAGACTAGGGAAAGACCTTCATCAGTCAAATCTAATGTTATCGAGAGGAGTACTAGGGGGAAAGAGCATGGAACATCGCCCGAGATGGAGAGACCCAATTGAATTTCATGGTAGGAGTAGGAAGCAACACGAAGATGCAACATGAAAAAAGCAAGGAAGCTAAGGCTTCACTTTTGGAGAAAAAATTCTCCTCAAAAGCTCTAGAAACCTTGGCACGACGGGGAGTAATGGAAACCATAGTGAACTTCTAAGAGTTTCCTTGAATGTCAAGGTTCATTAAACCCACATTTAAATAATGGCATGTATGGATAAGGAGTGGCAATAAGCCCCATTAAATCAATCAGCTCGAACATAATTATCATCTTATGACACCCCCATTAAGGTTGTTAGATACTCAAATCTAGTGGCAAATATTCTTCTTTAAGTTGAGATCAAGGGAGAGAATTCCAAGGAGGATTGCGGAGAGGTGATAGATTACTGAACCCTTCATTATCTAATCTATCAACTAATTTATTCCTTTTCATCGAATATGAGAAGTAAGAACCACTGATGCTTGAATCCCAAGGCCTACTTTATGTGAG
Source organism: Pinus taeda (assembly GCA_000404065.3). NCBI lineage: Eukaryota > Viridiplantae > Streptophyta > Pinopsida > Pinales > Pinaceae > Pinus > Pinus taeda. The sequence continues at coordinate 2,999 of APFE031542935.1, forward strand.
AGGAGGGTTTTCATCCTCCAACTAGGGATGATTTGAATAGAATTCAAAATATTTCCCATTAGATATATGATCATTCTAGAATCCCCTTCAATATACAACTTAGTGAAGTTCCTCAAGATGAAGTGTATAAGTCTAAATTATAGAGAAAACAATTATGCTACATTATTATTGTTTGTCCCATATAACTAACATATATATGAAGAATAGCCCCAACGTCAAACCGAAAGGCCCATCCAAATACAACTAGTCTTAGATTTCCTTTTAAGGCACCATCGAAAGTAGGCTTGAAAAAATTGATGGGAGAGAAAAAACAGTTGTGCAGAGATGATAACAAGAATCAAGAGGCTTGGGGAGAGGCAATACATGAATTAAAAGGGAATTGAAGATATTTAAATATTTGAGCCTTTGTTTCCTTGATTTCCCAATCCGAGGCAAACCACTTGGAGATGAGAACAATATTCTTATTATTTTTAAGGAGGATATCTCATAGATCTGACTCTGAGTTCCAAGAGTTGTGGAAAATTACGTTATTCCGCTCATTCTAAATAACCCATAATAAGAAGCCCAATAAGAGGACCTAGGTGGTATTGAGGATCAGGCTAGACAGAGGAGAGGGGTGCCTATTTGAAAGAGTATCAACAATGATGGAAATGGTTCTATTTGTTTGTCTAAAAAGTGTCATCGATATTTACCAAAGCCATTTGAAATAGGGCAATGATTAAAGAGGTGCTTACTATTTTCCTAGTCCTTATGGAATAGAAAACAAAGAAAAGTCAATTTTTTATTACGAATAAGTAGCTAGAGTAAGTTTACAACCTTGGGCCATATTTTTTCCCCTAAATCTAGGACCATACATGCCTTCGTGGAATTTGATTATGATCTACCTCAACGTGATAAGCCTCTTTGACTAATAATGTAACACTCAAGTTGTAACCCCATCATAGTTGGCAAAGTTCATCTAAAAAAGGATACGGCATTGTTGGTGTGTATCCTCTATCTTGTGCTAGTCCAAAGCTAGGGGAATAAAGCCCCAAGAGACTTGGGATTTCCGTGTGTGCCAGTGGGTATCAGAAGAATTACCACTCTAATAGTCCAATACATATATTTGTTGGTGGTAAACCTTGAAGTCCTGAACATTTTGTAAGTACACTTGGGCTACTAATTTAGGGAATTGATGCCATGAGTCATCCCAGAAACAAGTTATCTTTTCATATCTAAGATCCTAGAAGCAATGCTTTTGTACTCGATGCTTTCCTTTACAATCCAAATTATAGATGGGAGATCTAGATAAGAATAATTGAAAACAAATACACTACTTATTAGGAATATGGATAATGTATTTACTACTGTTATGAACCAGCTCTTTGGGTTTCCATGTAGCTTTTGAATTGTTTCCATAAATGCACTAGAAACTGTATTGGCTTTAAATGGATGTGATAATGCGCAAAAGTGTGCATACTTGGTAAGTCTGTCAACTACCACCATGATGACACTCTTTCCCTCATACTTGGGTAAAACCTGTGATAAAATCCATTTAAACCTCCTCCCAACGTTGGCTTGGAATGGATAAAGGTTGTAATAGACCAGGTGTCTTAATTGTTTCAACTTTATTTTGCTGGCAAACCAAACATTCCACCACAAACTTTTGAATATCTTATTTAAGGCCCTCCCAAAAAAATTCCTTCTTAACCCTGTGGTAAGTTTTTAAAAATCCTGAGTGCCCTCCTAAGGGAGAAGTGTGCAATTCCATAAGAATCTTTTGTTTTAGCTGGGAATTCTTACAGAGGTATAAGCGATCTTTGTACCATAACGAATCATTTTTCCAGCTAAATGTATCAGACGTACTGGAATCTTGTTGTAACTTTCGAATAAGTGCGCACACTTCTTCGTCATTCTTCCATTCCTCCCTTGCTTCGTTTATCCAATCTGGTTGGATAATAGAAATGGCGCACAACAATGCTTCCACATCCTCATCCTTTCTTGAGAGTGCATCTGCCACCACATTCTGCTTCCCTTTTTTGTAGATGATTTCAAAGTCATAACCCAACATCTTTGTGACCCACTTTTGTTGCTCTTCAGAGGATAATCTTTGTTCTAAAAAGTATTAAGGCTATCATGATCTGTTTTTACCTTGAAGTGTCTTCCCATTAGGTAGGGTCGCCATTTCTTAAGTGCATGGAGTATTGCCAACATTTCCTTCTCATAAATAGCTTTGTGTAAAAACTTTCCCTTGATTAGACGACTTTTGAAAGCAATGTGTCTTTCATCTTGCATTAAAACAGCCCCAATTCTATTTCTTGAAGCATCACATTCCACAATAAAGGTTTTTGTGAAGTTTGGTGTAGCTAAGACTGGTGCTTGGCACATTTCCTCTTTAAGATGTTTGAAGGTCTTTGTTGCTTTTGGAGTCCATGAAAATGCATCTTTCTTCAATAGTGTTGTTATAGGTGTTGCTATTCTCCCATAATTCTTAACGAACTTGTGATAATACCTTGTCAACTCGAGAAATCCTCGCAGATGCTTTATGGATGTGGGGATTTTCTATTCCTTAATGGCTTTAATTTTGCTAGTGTCTACCTTAACTCCTTGATGAGATACAATATGACCCAGATTTTCCACTTCTTGTACTCCAAAGAAACATTTGGATCTTTTTGCATATAATTGTTTCTCCTCCAATAGTTGTAGCACCCTGTCAACATGTTCAACATGATCCTTCCAAGACTTGTTGTAGATTAGTATATCATCAAAAAATACTAACACAAATTTTCTAAGGAATGGTTTGAAAATTGAATTCATCAAACCTTGAAATGTTGAAGGTGCATTGGTAAGGCCAAAAGGCATGACCAAAAATTCATAATGGCCCTCATGAGTTTTAAATGTTGTTTTCGAAATGTCTTCAGTCTTCATTCTGATTTGATGATATCCTGAACGAAGACCAACTTGGTGAAGTAAATTGATCCATGCAATTCATCCAGTAATTCATCAATGACAGGAATGTGAAACTTATCTTTAATAGTGAGCTTGTTGAGCTCCCTATAATCCGGACACATGCGCCATGATCCATCCTTCTTGTGCACCAATACTACTGGAGCAGAGAAAGAACTTTGACTCGGTTGAATTATACCAGCCTCTAGCATTTCTGCAACCATACGTTCAATTTCACTCTTTTGTACATAGGGATATCTGTACGGCCTGATGTTTGGAGGAACACTTCGAATCAGATGAATAGCATGATCATGATCATGAATAGGTGGGAGACCTTTGGGAGTCTCAAATAGCTTGGAATGATTTTCCAAGACTTTTTGCAGATATGGAGAAATAGATGATTCCAATGTGGAAACATCTAGCAAACATAATTTTGCAATTACACCTCTTTGTTCCTTTTTTAGAAGCTTTGTCATACCATTAGAGCTGATTATCTTTCCCGGTTTCCCTGCAATACCCCTTAATTCAATTTCCTTTCCTTCTACAAAAAAAATCATGAAAAGTTCTTGAAAATTAAAAGCTATTGTTCCCAAGGATTGTAGCCATTGGACTCCTAGTACAACATCAGCACCTCCCATTGGAATGAAAAGCATTGGGCTAGTCAATACCTATTCTCCCATGGATAGCTTGATATTATGGCACTTTCCCGAGCAATTTATTGTTCCATTTGCAACCATCACTTGACACTCTGGTGCTGGATATAAGAAGCAATTCAATTCTTTTGCTAACTTACAATGAATAAAATTGTGAGTACTTCCTGAATCAATCAACACTATTACCTTTTTCTTCTTGATTTGTCCTTCTATCTTGATGGTTTGAGGATGGTAATTCCCTCCAATGCATTACAAGATATGGTCGGATTCATTTGTTCTTCATCTAGGCTTTGTTCCTGGAGTATATCCTCTTCTTTTGACTTTCTTGCTCCTTTTCTTCTTCCTCTTAATCTATGTAGAATAATTTATTCTCAGCACACTTATGAACTTTAGTGTATTTGCCATCACAACTGTAACAAAGCCCTTTTGCTCTTTTTTCTTCCAATTGTTGTGGTGTCAACCTTATAGGTTGTGGAAGACTAGGGACAACATTTCCGTCTTTATAGTTGTGAGTGGTATGCTTCTTGGTTGCCATAATTTTTCTTTCCATTTTTCTTGCTAACTTGAATGCCTTCTCTAATGAATCAGGTTCCCAAAGGCGAACATCATGTTGGATATTATCCTTTAAAGACCCTATGAACACATCAATCCTATGCTCCTCTGGAATATCTTTTACCCTTATGTTCAATTTTTGGAACTCCTCAATGTGCTCCATTATTGAACCCTTTTGTTTGAGACTTATCAATTGGCTAAAAAAAGTGTTGCTTTTTGTATCCTCATAATCTGCCATCAATTCTTCCATAAAAATTTCCCAAGTGATAAATTGTTTACGAGAGCAAAGCCATTGATACCATACAAACTGATTTGGTTCCAAATATAAAGTTGCCATACGTACCTTTTGTGTGTTTTGCACATTATTGAGACTGAAAAATTGCTCAATCTGTAATATCCATGTTGTGGGATCCTTGCCATCAAACTTCCTCATATCGATTTTTGGAATATGGTGGGTCTTCGATTCAACATTAGAGTTTATGGAATCATGATTAACATTTCTTTTGTTCTCATCATGAGTTTCCTTTAGTACCTTTTCACCATTAATGACCATTCCTTGTAGCAAATTATTCATATTTATCGTCAAATATTCCATCTTATCATCCATGCCATCAATTTTAGCGTCCATGCCATTCATCTTAGCATCCATGCCATTCATCTTAGCTTCCATGCCATCCATCTTAGCTTCTACGCTTCTTTAAACAATCCATCTTAGCTTCTACACCTTTCTTTAAACCATCCATCTTAGCTTCTACATCTTTTCTTAAACCATCCATCTTAGATTCTGTTGCTTTTTGTGCAAGTGACACTTGTTGCACTTGTTCTTGTAATTTTGATATATCATATAGCATTTCTTCTTCTTCTTCATGAGTCATGCTAGAGCTTCCAAGCTCCTTACTAGTGTTTGCATTTTCTTTCCTTGGGGCATCAGTTACCAATAATAATTCTCTATTATTCCCTTTGAATTCCTTCAAAATAAATTTCAAACCAATCTTAAGCAAAAATTTAAAAGAGTCTACACACCTTTTTTCACTTTGTAGGAGCTCGATATTGCCTCTAATGTATATCTATACATTCAAATCATCTAGTTCTGAAATTGTGACTTGCAGTAGCCCTATGTGTCCTATTTCCAATGCCACTAGTCTGATCCAAATTGGATTCTCCAAGGAAGAGTTATGCGAAATCTCCCGCAGTGACCTGATTATGGACTAGTTCAGTAGGGAGAACTTGTACAATGTTCCACGAGTCCCTGTTTCGTCTTTTGGCTCTAAAAGATATATACAAGAAACTAAATTCCGTCCTCTTTCTGCACCTTCTTATGAAATTTCAATCCAATGCTCAGAGAAAAAGTTATGATGATTTTCCCCAGGTCACCTGTTTGGAATGTAATTCAGGAGTCTGCAAAAGACTAACTTCCTTAGATCATATCTCCGCAAATATAGCGTAACACGCTCTGAAATTTGGACCCGAGATTTAGCACGATGTCTTCTCAAATGGGTTTTTTATTAGCTTCTGAAACTTCATAGAAAAACATTTATTGCGAAAATTCCACGATGACCTGTTTGGAGCAGCGAAACCCTAGAATCCAAAGCTCTGACACCAAATGTTATGAACCAGCTCAAGAAAAGATAGAAAAGATGGATCAATGCCTTAGAATTCAGCCTCTTCGAGGGGGCAACCTCCTTTACATTACATAAATAAACAATTCTTGGATGATAAAATGACAAACCTCCTTCTATATATAGATCCTTTAAGGAGTCACGAATATTAACCCATGCCGACCTAACATAATAAATAAAGCCACAAAAATAACAATAGAGGGATTCTATGGGGCACAGTAATAACAATATGGGGGAAATAGGGGCACAACAATATTAATAAGGGGTACAACTAAAATAATAATGGGGTAATCACTAGTATTATAGGGACCCAACAGGGATGGATACCCATGATCTTGTCATCCCATAGTCTAATTCTTTTCCCATTTCGTGGAATTCCGTAGAGTTGTTATTTGAAGAATTTCCAGCCTTGGTTGCATAACTTCCACAACATGGTTTCTTTGTGGGTAGCTCCTTCTTCCATATTCTTTATTGAGAGTCTGTGAAGATATTTTTTAATTAGAACTTGACTTACATGGTGTCTTTAGTTTGAGAAGATTTTCTAGAGGATCTTCCCTCCCATTGCCAAATTGGCCAACACAGGATCTCTTACCTAAAGTCTGCCTTTTAAAATTGGCCTTTTCACTATGTCCCAGCTTACTATATGGATTTTTTTTCTATTCCGCTTTCCTCCTTGCCATAGAAAATTTCGAATCAACTTTTCTAACTGTTCAGTGATTAGTTTTGGATCTAAAATGAATGAAGCTTAGTAGATAGGAAGGGATGAGAGAATTCACTTGACCAGAGTGAGCTTCCTGGCTGAGGTAAGCCACTGACCGCCCCAAGCAGTCATTTTTACCTTTATTTCTCTAATAATATCCATCCAATGAGGGGTCTTAATGGCACCTAAGGTTATAGGTAGGCCAAGATACTTGAATTTTTCCCAAGAGACATATCTGGGGAAGTCTAGGGCTTGGGCAATCCTGAGTATAAATTGTTGGTCTACTGCCCAGTTGTACACTGCACTTTTTCTCTTGTTGACCATGGGTCTGGAGACTCTGCAAAAGCTTTGGATAACTCATCTGAAGGCTCTTGCAATTTTAATGGATGCTCCTCCCATAAGGATAAAGTCATCTACGAACAAGGCATGATTGATTGGGGTTGTTCCGGGTACCACCCTAATGCCAAGGAGTGTCTCGTTGAACTTCTCATCTGTGAGCTTTCGACTTAGAGTGTCTGCCATTAGAATATACAGGAAGGGGGATAGAGGGCAGCCTTGCCTAATTCCCCTCGAAGCTTTGAAGTAGTTTGTCGACCTACCATTTAGTAAAGGGGCGATCCAAGGTTCTCCAATGCATGTTTTAATCATTTTTACAAATTCAGAACTGAAACCAAATGTAGAAAGAACTTGGAGAAGGAGTGTCTTACTCTATTGAAGGCATTTGCCATATCTAGTTTGATGAGCATACCTTGCTCTTTGTGTTGATGGCTAGAATGCATGATTTCCTGCACCATAATCACATTGTCGAGGATATGCCTACCTTTGACAAACCCTCCTTGATTGGGAGAGATGAGTTTGTCCAACAAAGGCTTTATTCTATTAGCAAGTAACTTGGAGAGTATTTTGTAGGATGTGTTGCAAAGCGAGATTGGTCTGAATCTATCAAATGTCTCCGAGTTGGCTTCTTTGGGATTTAGGGATAGGAAGGTGGAGTTTGTGCTTCCTCCCACTTTGGCTTTTCGTAGGAATCCTTTGATAATTTGGTACAAATCAGACTTGATGATGTCCTAGCAGAGTCTATAGAAGTGTATTGAGAATCCATCAGGTCTTGGGGCTTTGTATGGTTCCATCTTCCATATGACATTGCTAATTTCTTCTTCAGTGAATGGCTTCAGGAGTGTTGCATTGTCCTCCTCGTTTACCATCCTTGGAATGTGCATGAGGAAGTCTTGAGCTTCCTCATCATCCTCCATGCCTTATTCTTTGAACAATAACTTAAAGTGAGAGGTTGCTGCATCAGAGTTGTTCCTTTAAGAACAGTCCCATCTAGCGAGGTGATTTCAGCTATGTGGTTTCTAGAGAGGAGGGTTTAAATTTGCTTGTGGAAGAAGGCTATATTTTTGTCTCCAGATACAAGCCAGAGATTGCATGACTTGAGCCTCAAATATTCTTCCTCTTCTCTAAATGTTCGGAGGGTGCTGATTGGTGTTCTTGCTCACTCTGTATTTCTACTCTGCTTATGTCTTGTGTCTCTAGGCCCATTTGGAGATCCAACAATTGCTTTGTGCTCTATTTTCATTGGGTAGTGGGAGAGGCTGTGGGATTTTTTATCCATTTCTTCAGGGCTACTTTGGTGGCTTTTATATTTTTCTCCCAAACACAGCTGGGTGATCCAAGAACATGGATGGACCATGCCTTATTCACTATATCCAACATAGTGGGCTAAACCGGAAGGGGATTGGTCCCAGTTTTTCTTCTTCTTATAGTAGAAGGAGCATGGGTTTATGGTTTGAGTTCCACTTTGGAGATGATCATCTTCTTAGAGAGGAAGGAACTCTGAAGAAGGAACCTATCCAGCCTATCTGAAATATGCTCCTCCTCTATTATGTTATTTGTCCATGTGCATAACCCTTTTTTTGGCTTGGAATCCATTAAATCCCATTGTTGAATCAGGTTTTCCACTAAGGGAAGGAAGCAGTCCCTGCAACTGGTTCCTCCTCTTTTTTTCTTTGGGTCTAGGATTAGATTGAAGTCTTCGGCAATAATTATATTGTTGAGGGAGTATGCTTCCAAAAAATCATTCATATTTTGCTAGCATTGTTCCTTTTCTGCATAGAGGACAAGTACATAGAGATTAAAGAGTGAAATGTTTAACTTACTAGATAGGTGTTAGATTTCGGTGTTAATCCAGTGTTGTGTCTGAAAGGATCTCTCAAGATGGAATTTGTCAGCCTCCCAGAGAGTGGCTAACCCGATGCATGTACCTCTAGCACTTATCGCTTTTCCAGCTTTTGTTATCCGTTTTGCTTTGTTGAGTTCTAGAAGGGCTTCACCTTCTATTTTAGTCTCTTGGAGCATGAGGATCTCGGGAAATTTTGATTTTAATAGGCTCTTGATTGCTTCAGTTTTTGATGGGTTCCCTAGTCCTCTGCAATTCCAAGAGACTAATCACATTATTTACTAGTAGAGGTTGAGGTAGCACCTCCCTTGCGAGGCTTGGTTCTAGTATTTCTGTCAATAGACATCTCTATAGTGGCCTGGCTGCCTTGCGTTTTTTGTCTATCTGCTTCTTATTCTCTAGTCTCTTTGTGAGATTTCCTCCCCACTCTTTTCAAGGGCCTCTCAGATGTTTCATCTTCCGTGGATCCCGATATCTCAGGGGTCTTCTTTCTTGTCATATCTGCATAGGTTGGGGAGCTAGAGGCACCTTTTGGGGTTTGGAATAGTTCCTCTTGCCTTTTGTTTTCTTCCATGTTGTTTGCCTGATGTTCAACCTCTTTATCTGCTGGATATTGGAGTTGTTCTAGTGTGCTAAGTATATCAAAAGGTTTTTTTGATATGTCTGCTATTGGTGGGACTGAGCTTCCTTATGCTTGGTGTTTAGGGGGAGCAACCCTCCCAGTGGAGACGACTTTCCTTTGTTCTCATTGCTCTGCCTAGTTGGTCCTTATTTCTGAATCTATGTCCATTGATCTCCTTTATCCTTCTCAGCTCCATCCCATGATTTTTTTTACAATGCTTAGCAAAATGCCCATATCCATGGTAGTGTTGACATTTAAACGGGAGTTGCTCATAGTCTAGCACTTGCATGTGTGTCCAGTCAACCACCATGAGTTTAATGGCTTCAGGGAGATGTTCCTCCAAGTCTACTTCTACACAAATTCTTGCACAGGAGTGCTGGTCTCTTCTTTCTACTCAATCAATGTATTTTCCTAGCTTATTGCTTATGGTTTCTAAGGATTTAGGGTTCCAGCAGTGCAAATATAGGTAGGGAAATCACACCCAAACCAGAACAGTCGAGGGCACACCTTGAGTCGGGTCGAAGTCTGGTGTCCATTGATTCAGATAGAGACCCTGAGGCCCCATGAAATACAGGTCGTTTCTAAATATTAGGTTTATGTCTTCTGTTGCTTCAAATACGAATACAAAGAAGCCTTTACTGACGAAATGGCTTTTATTCCTTCTTTGACCAATGAATTCTAGTTCCTTTGCACCCAGGATTCTACAGCTTTAGGCGAGGGCCATAAGCCTATGAGTTGGCCAATAAGCCCTCGTTCTGCTAGATTTAAAGCCACTTTGCAGGGTTCTTCAGTCGGCAGAGAAATTGTGGGGATGGATTCCATTTTTTTACAAACTTCTGTTAGTTTTAAGTTGTTGACTGTTTATTGAATGCTGCAACTAGATCCTGGAATGCAGCTAGCTCAGATTGCAAGGGAGTTTCCTTTTCGTGGCTCCCTCCTGGGGCCATGGCTTTGGAGCTGCACTCAGTCTTGTGGCATATGGCTCTTTACATGCTCCTTGGGCTGCGATCCACTGATTATGATCATTTGTATGTTGCACCATTATTTACATCTACTTTTTCATCTTTTTTGATGTCCAATTTTACATAATTTTTGCCATCCAAATTTGCATGATTTTTCTGCCTCGTTTTTTGTCCACATTTGCATCTTATTTTGTGTCTAATTTTGACTTTAAATTTGCATATGATTATGCATCATTTTTGGCATCCAATATGGAGTCTTTGGTTTCACCCATTTTTTAGCCTCATTGCACGTCTTATTTTATGTCTTTTCTTCCATCCATTTTTTCTTTCCTTTTCTTTGCACTTAAGTTTTCATCCCAAATTTACACCATTCTTTGCATTATCATTTGACATCTTTATTTTCATCCTTTTTTGCTTATTTTTAGCAACCAACTTGGCATCCCCTTTTGCATCCTATTTTACATCTAGTGGTATGTCCTTTTTGCATCTAGTTTGGTGTCCATTTTTGAATCCTTGTTTGTGCCCAACTTGGTATCCTTTTGTATATCATGTTTGTTCCCTTCCTTGTGTCTAATGTTGCACCTATTTTTCTTCTAGTTTAAAATGATTTTGTGTCCTTGTTTGTATCTTGTTTTAATGCCTAATTTAGCATTCAATTCTACTCTCAATTTTGCATCAATGGTTACATCCCCATTTACATTTGCATTTGACTTCTTGTGTAGGATGTATTTTTCTTTCCATTAATGACCTCCTTTATGGATTCATTTTATTAATTTCAATTGCATAATGAAATATATCACAATTTCTAACTATTATTAAAGAAGATATCACAATTCAAATTAATAACAATGTTTGTAAAGAAATTTAAGGGAAATTGACAACATCCGTTCAAAAAAATAACAATGTCATCATATACAATAATTCTCTATCAAAATATCATTAACAAATTTTAATTGACATTTATGACTATCAAATCAACATTCATTGCATATATCATTATTCCAAGATAAATTCACATCCACACAAGGGAGGAACCTTTGGTCACCTCTTCCCATGACCCAAAGAAATAATAAGAATATGAAGAGACGTAGGATGTTGGCCATATTCTATGACTACTAAGAATTATAAGTAAGAAATCTCTTTTACCCAACCTCAAGTCAACTACTTTTCCAATTAGAGGAAATTTCAACCCAAAAATAGCCACTAAGAAAAATTAAGAAATTAATAAAATAATGCTATGTAAACAGTTTTAATACATCATTTTAATTATTTTACTTTTATCAAATTTACCCAAATATATGTCACTTTAATCAAAATAACTCTATATATGTATTATGTTTAAATTAATTTATGAACACAAGAAATAATAAAATTTGGTAATCTAAAATTTAATATACCGGTTTTAAATTTATCATATAAATTCCTAAATATGAGAAAACAAAGTTATCATTAATAAAATTTGATAAACTAAAAGCATTTGTTTAACATATTCAAAATTAATATTTAAACAAATATGCACAAAATAATTGATTATATTAAAAATTATTAATTACATAATAGTTGAAATATAATGTTCACCAAAATTATTAGCTTTATTAAGGCTTTCTTAAATACTATTTACTACTGCTTTATTTTATATAATATAATATATTATATATATAATTATAATAATAATAATAATAATATAATTAATAATTAAATAATAATAAAAAGTAAGTTATAATTTAGTTTTATTTATTTAAAATTTTCAATATATATATATATAAATATATATATATAATAATTATATTAATATATATAGTATTCTAATAACATAACTAAAAAAACATATAAATTAATTAAACTTGTACATTAATATAATAATTCCAAAAGCAAAATGCATACAATTGTATAAATGACATGTTTAAATAATAAAATATCACAATTTCATCACACATAAGTTTTTTATATCACATCGATCATTTCTTGTTTTAAGTATTAAGATTATGCAATCTATGTATAACTCTTTAGAATCCTTCTAAGTTATGGTTGCAGGTCAATTATTTCTATAACAATAATATCTTCTTGTTAGTCATTGGTACACATGGTTGCATGTCAACTTTTTTTATTTCTAGAAAGAAAAAAAATGTACCATGTTATTTCAAAAATAAATCAAATGTTACATACATATACATAGCCGAATAGGTCCAAAAATTAGTTCAAAACTTCACACAAGTCTCATTCTTACCTTATATAATGAGGAAGTGAATATGGACAAACCAAAATTTTAATAATTTTTCTAAGTCATTTCAATCGTAATTTGGTGATTGGTCTTCTATCCTAATATTTACTCACTTCAATCAAGGATATAGATAACATGATGGCATTAGAAGTACTTCATTGGCACATGCGTCGAACATCATTATATAATATCTCAATAATTGTGGCACGTTGTATAAAATATTAGATATGTTATATTATAATATAAGTTATATGACATATTAGACATTTTATAATATAATCTAAGTTGTTACTTTGATTTGCAGTAATGTTTAACAATTTTTTAATTGATAAAGAGATTTTTTAAAAAGAGAAATGGGTTAATAATTGGTGGAAGTGATAAATTAATTCTTTTAAACATGATATCTTGTAATAACATGGAATATATATTTACATCCAAATTTCTCTAATGCACCATCCAATAGATAAAAACCCATGTGATGCCAAAATAGTGTAATAATATTGTTTTCTTTTTTAATTGGACAACCATAGAAAATATAATAATGAAAAACATTCACTATGACTTTTATCATATACAGAGAGAAAAGTGACATTAGGAAAAGAAAAATAGATGAGCGACATCATTAAGTAGATTGGAGTTGTTGTTTTGTTATTCAAGTGATATATATAAATAATAAAATATTTTAAATGACATTTTGATGCTCCAGGGGGTATTTCCATTCAAAATGTTAAAATAGAGCTCTAAGAATGCTAGACTTCTATAACTACCAAGTTGATATCGTATCTCCCCTTTTAATTGATTGTCGAACAAACTGAGCTTCTTCAAATGAAAGAGATGTCCCAATTTAACTGGGATATGAGGGTAGAACACATTGCTAAAAAGATCAAGTGAGTGGAGAAATGACAAATTTACGAGGGGATGAGAAATAGATTCTTCCATATCCTTGGAACTGAGGTCGAGAATCACCACTCTTTATGGATGGGATTGGATGCAGATAATACCAAACTAGTTGCACAAAGGGACTTTAGCACTCCAATAGGCCATGGAATTATGAGAATCCTTGGTGACGAGCTTCTTAAATTCCAAGAGGGATTGTTGATAATGAGTGAAAAGAAAAGTGTTCCCCAAAATTTTGATTGTTGCATTTTCAAAATAATCTAATGTCACCCAAAATTTTCACAAAAATTGAAAAAATTAGCTGGAAACTTTTGATTGCATTTTTCAAAATATTCTAATGTCACCCGACCTCTCTTCAACAATTTATTCATGGATATGAATAATAAAAACTCATTAAAACACAAGAAAGTGTGGCCAAGGAAGGCATTACCATTGGTTGTGGCAATTTTGATCTTCGATTATGGCATTGTTGCTCAATGCGTGCTGCAAATAAACTTCGATTGTGGCACTGTTTCTCAGCTCTAAGCAAGCGGTCTTCTAAATTGAATGAAGTTGCCCCTCGTATTTTTCTTCCCAAAAATTATAAAAAGCAGGAAACCATGAAATTATTTTGAAAAATATATTTCTTAAAATAAAAAAGTTGCAAATATTAAAAAAATTATTTATTCACATTTAAAAACAAAAAAAGAATATTTAAAAATATGAATTTCTAAAACATAAAAAAAAAAAATATATCAAAGTAAATTTGAAATGAGAGTTTTAAAGTAATATTTAAAAATATTACTAACTCTAGTATCTTATTTCTAAATATTTGTGTATATAATTTTTTCTTAAATGTTAAAAAAGGTAATATTTAAAAAACTAAAAATATTACTAATTTTTTGCATTTTGTTTCTAAATATTGGTGCATAGAAGCACATGTTATTAATATTATATGGGTTGAAACTTTTAATTTTCTTTTCTAATTAATACTTAATTTATGATTTATGCTTCATTAAAACCACACTCAACCCATGATTTAAAATTCATTAAAAATATTCTCAATATTCTAATTTATATAGATTAAGATATCTATTTTGTTTTTAATTTTTAATATAGTTTTAGGTCACTTGGGTGTCATTCACTCATAAGGTAGGTAAATCATATTATTAAAAAAAATCACCTATACCCAAACTAAATAAAAATTTGTCATGTCATTTTAGGTTACCAGTCACACCTGTATCTCTATTAAATTTTAAAGGATTTTAAGTCGCTTACACATTATGATGCGGAAATTCAATATTAACCTTTTAAAATACAATTTTCTCTAATTAGAAGAAATCTCTTTTACACAACCTCTTTTCAAGAAATCCCATTTACACAACCTCATTTCAATTACAAAATCTATGACATAGTAAATCCATAGTTATTGGATCCAAGGTATACACAATCATTGGAATACAACGGTTTCATTGTTCCTTACTTACCCTATGGTTAGTCTTATATAATATGAATAAATGGAGATAGGACTTCTCCGTATATGCATTATAACTATAATGCAAAGTAATGTAACATAGTATGAGCTAATTTAAGATTTCTCCTTAATGACTAATCAACAACTCAAACAAGTAGAGTTATTATGGATACTAGCTTGGTTCTTAAAGCTTGTATGACTCATATTAGTACAAGGACAAGAAAGGATGTATAACACATCTCGTACTAAGCTCTTCCTTATATAACATATATGGTATCATTAGTGATTATCCCAATATAGCATGTAACTCCAACATATCACATCATTAAATATGGAAGCTTAAAGAGGAACATTGGTTCCCCTAACAATATTGGTTTTTCTCTAGCTTATTGTTTTTTCTTAGGCTATGAAATGGGTGTTTACACTATCACTAGGGTAACTAGTATAATATTGATAGATTGCAAATGTGTAAACACTAAGTGAGGAGTATGGACCAAAGGTGGGGTGGGAATAGGAGGATACAAACTTACACTTTCACTTGAGTAAATATAAGTAGATTTGTAGTCATATTACCAGATGTTTCTCTTGGATGTATGAGGAGGCCACCTTGAGGAGCCTTGTTCTTACCTCAATGGTGATCATAGTGATCATTTTTCCAATTTTATTCACCTAATGTGTGATCGATAGATCTCTCAACCTAGAACAAGACACTCTAGATTCTATCTCTCACTCACAACACCCCAACGAGACACAACCCACACATGGGGAGGGTTACAAATGATTCTATTGTAGCTTGAGTTAGAAGTTTCAATAATTACGCAAAGGATATAACATAAGTTTAAAATTATATATGAAGAGCATAACTCTTAAGAAAATTGAAAAGTTGAGAGAGAAAGAATTTGACAAGAGATCAACTCAAAGGAACATGTTGTAAATTACTCGTCCCACTCTAATGTGAAATCACACTATAGAAAGGAAGATCTAAGATAATGCATGAGTTTGATATGCCTCTTGACTTAGGGATACATCTTGATTTCAACATGGAGTTTCCCTCACTAATGATCAAATCAAATTAATGCACACACACCTTGAGATCCACAGGATATAGCCAGATTCTATAACTCCAGTGACTAAAGGTTGAATCATGGAAACTCATAGTAGACAAAGTAGGTGTTATAGTAGGAGACATTGTTGTGAAAAGTTATGTAGGTAGAGTAGCTACCAATATCATTGTATATAATGATTCATTCACAATTTTCAACACATATACATAAAATAACAACATATTGCTAATAATATGATTATCATTTTTAATCAAATCAACTAAAATTCAAATGTGATTACCAGATAAAAATATTTCATGAATATCATTCTTCTGAGATAAATTCATAACGAACATCCAAATATGTAATGTCATCATACATAATAATTCTCCATCAAAATAATGGTGATAATTTCCACTATATACATCAAATAAAAATATAATAATGATAATATAATCATCATCTTTAATCAAATCAAAGTCATTGTATGATTACCAAATCCAAATGTTTCATATATATCATTATTCTAAGGTAAATTCACAACATCCATCTAAAAATAAGAATTTCATTCTACACAATAATACTTCATAAAAAATAATGCATGTGCATGCCTAGCTAGCACCACCAAGATCATCCTCATGATCACTTCCATGATCATCATCCTAACCATCATGATCAGTCTCGTCTATGCAATCATCACCAACACTATCACCATCCTCCTCCTCCTCATCTCCTTCACTAACACTATCGTCATCCTCATCATCACCATCTCTTGCTGTATGCTCAACATAGTCTAGATCATCATCTTGGCAGTCATTACCTATAGCATTCTGGAAAAAAAAAATTAAAAAAAAATCAATATTACAAGTTAGTAATAATTCCATATCCCAATGCATATTTTTATTGTACAATGCTAACCATAAAATGAGATATTAGGATATAATATCTAATAGTGCTAAAAAATAAAATGAAAGTATGGTTCAAAGATATATTGGAAATCCAACTAAGATTACATACCTCAGACTCTAACCACACAACAAAATAAACCCATTTCTATTGTTGCAACATCTCTTTTTCCAAATGATTTTGATGTCTTCCATATTTTAGTTCCCATCAATCATTAAATAGGGAGAAATTAAATAATAATGATTTTTTCTAGTACAAATTTTATTAAATAAATATCACATATTTAATATACTTACAAAAGTTGTTATCAATTATTTTAACCCTTTCTGACCAATACGATGAGTGCCTTTTGTCTTTTCTAACCTCGCCTTGGAAGCCTTGTCTTTAAACATAAACCAATTCAATTAATTTTCACACAAATACACGTCTAAGTAATGGAGGTAACCAGATAGTAATTAGAGCTAGAACTAACTCCTCTATATTTCCATATCATGAAGATTCATGTTTCATTATGTATTTATCCAGTATTTCTAATTATATTAACAACTTCAGATATATTATACATTATATATCAATAAGACAAAGAGTGTATAAATCATTAGGATTGGTACCTATAATCAAAGAATTGCTCTATAACCGTAGAACTTATAACTAATTCCCAAATAAAGACTCTTACTAGATATTGAATTAGTAGGACATAAGAAACTCATAATACTCCTTTGACTCTTTAGGAGGTAATAATGACTTTGTATACTAGTAGCTATCTAGGTATGAGGAATAGGAAGCAGGAAATAGATCTATAACTCCATTTATTCCTTTTGACACCCATTTAGCTAACGTTTGACATAGTTATATGAGGGATAGATCCCAATAAGACTCTTTTGACACACCTTTATCTATATAATTTCCAATTTTAACACGCCATGCAGAGGATAAATTCACTATTATGGAAATTTACCATTTGGTATATGCAATAGCTCAGTTTTTAAGCATTGAAAAGAATGTGGGGTGTAATAAATTAAAGTTGGATTACTACATCAATGAATTTTAGAGAATTTCAGAGTGAATAAATTTGAGTTGAAATTCTTAGCATATGTCTGAACAAAATTTGATAAGACAACCAAGAAAACCTAATGAAAACCCTAATGTTGTAGATCATTGATTTCCCGAAAGAGAAATCAAAACTGTTCATGTAAAAACACCTCGTAAACACCACAAACTATGTCATCACGTGAATCTCACATGTATCTAGCACACATGGAGGAAAGTGAGTGCTCCACATAAACTTAGCACTTACTTCTATTCATATCATATAGTTGGAATATCATTTCGTGAGAGGTATTTAATTTTTGGTGACATAATAGCTATTGGGACATTAATTGAACGGAAAACTATTTTAACATAGTAAACTCAATTAAGAACCAACAAAGGTAATAAATCAGCCATGATAAGTAACAAAGAGGATTAATTAGAAAAAAGTCAGCGTGTCAAGACTATGGTTTGGAGGTGCAACTAGGATGATAAACTTGGTTAGAGACCATAAGTGGCATTAAGACCAATGTAAAAGTAAGTAAAATATAAGGTATTATAAATGAATTCTATAATTTAGTAGAATAAAATGATAAGTTCTAAACCTACATATAAGAGTTGCATATGTCACACATATTATATAAATTAAAAATACAAAGAACGTAGATTAACCTAAAAGCTAAGTATTAGGCTTTAAAAATGAGTCAAGTCTAGTTAAAAATGTAAATTTTCACGACTTCAAATTTTATGAGCTTTTCAAGGCTAAAATCATGGTCAGATACCAATGTTAGGAAGTCCAATAATCTTGAATGCACTTTAAAGGAAGAAAAATTCATATTCATATTGATAATAGAGTTCCATAAGGCTAAATTAAGAATAATCTTCAGTTAGGATTTATTTATTTATTTATCTTTTATTATTATTATTATTTTTATTTTATTTATTATTTATTTATTTATTTATTTTGTCAGTGTGAAATGGGAGGTGTTACACATTAGTAGTAATTTTAACAAGCAACTCGCATTCCCATCAACATGCACAACCCAAGGTTAGTAAGGCCTAAAGACCATGAGGGAGAGGAAGGATTGCTTGCCCATGAAATTAATCATTACAGATGTAGAGTTCATTCCTTTTCAATTTTGTGATGGTTATAGTTTATATTCTAAGAAACATGAAAAATATTAGTTAGGATGATTCTACTTCAATTACTGTTTGGGTGGGAGTTTGTTGTTTTAAGCACAATAAGGAAATAAGGATAGATTGCTACTAGATGAAATCAATCTTTAGAGATGTGGAATTCTGTTATAATTATGAGTGTAACCTTCACACCTCAACACACTTATATGTATCATTAATGTATTTTTCATCATGGCTAATACCATCATTTGATCATTTATTATCATTTGTTGTAATAGTAGGGAGAAGATAAGGCCAACCTAGTAAAATTTGTACATGTAGGCTCATTAACCCCTTGGAAAAGCCCTTCTTGTGTATAATTACACCACAACTCACACTTGTATTCCATCATCATGTGATATTATTTATCTCCCTTATAAAGTGTTTTATGCTTAAGGGCACATATCTTTGTGCATCTCTTGTGTAGCACACTTGTGCTTGGGCCTCTCTAACACACTATGGTTATTTCTCTCTAGCACACTTGTCCAAGTTCATTGGAATTTGTAAATACTTGAGGAAATGGCTAGAATTTATGGCCAAATTCTTTCCACAAACTCTTACTAGGTTAGCATTTGAATGGTTTGAAAACCTTCCCAAGAACTCTATAGAGACTTTTGATAATAAAAAAATATGTGATAAGTTTTTGGGAATGTATGCTCTTCAACCAAACAATGTATTTGAAGTGGTTATTCTTATATAATTAAAGCAAGGAAAGTGGGAAGTTATAACCTATTTCATCCATAGATTCTAATTTTCATTAGCTAGATGTGAGACAAAGTTCTCTCTAAATGAGCTTAGGAAAATTTTGGTAGAAGTTATAAGAGAAGATTTTCAACCATAATGTACTAATAATAAATAGATAACATATTAGGATGATATCACTAAGGTGTCAGACTTATAATCTACCAACATTAGATATCACCTAAGAACATATTATCCTCCTATTATAGTTAGTGAAGTAGCTTCTCTCTTAGCTGACCCATAATCAAGAGTGACTAAACCAAAAGGAAACAAAAAGGACAAAAATGTTGCAGGAAATGGTCTTACCGATTTAGTGCATGAAGTTGTTGCTTCCACTTCTTCCACTCGTGCTAATCCACCCATAAAGAGAATTTTGAAAAATAAGGATCAACGATATTCTTCAAAGGCTCTACCTATACAACCATCCACTCAACCTCCACCACCTCTAATTAAGCCATTTCCATCATAACTAGTGGAAAAACATTCTTACAAGGTTAGAAGGAATCCATTTCTTATTTTCCCTTTCATCCTAGAAAGTATTACAATTATCATAAGAGATTGATGCGTTCTATGGAAGAATGTATTATATACCAAAGAGTAAAGCACTTAAAAGAAGAATAGTCACTTCAAAGGAGACTTGCCCCCCCTAAAAATTCCCCATTGGAAATCTTCTATAATTGATTCCCTGAAGATCCATCTTCATTTAGTTAGCCTTCACAACCCTCCACTTCTTCCCAAGAGACTTTTTATAGTCATCCACCTACTTCTCCCACTCAATCTAACCGGAATTTTAAGAGCTTGCTTCATTCTTGAACTTATGAAGTAGTATAATTTGATGTCAATGTTACCACAAGAGCTCGAGAATATGATGGAGTTACATGCTCTCATTCGATCTAAAGCTACAATAACCCAATAAGAGTCCACTTGTATACCAAAAGGAAATCAAGACCACTATCCCTCTAGCTCCTGATAAGAAACTTATTAGATACCTATGTGAAGACCTCCCATACAAAGTTCTTTACCGTATTCTTTCTGTGGTAGAAAATTTTTCCGGTACCATCTCTATTATGAAGTTGTTTTTAATTTTTCCCACCTTACGTGACTCTTTAGTAGGGGAAATGTACCTAGCCCTAGGAATTTATACACCTATACTAAATACAATTGAGTCCTCATAGGTTAACCATGTTGTTACTACCCCTCGATCTAAGTGGATTTTCCCTTCTCTCTGGGAAACCATAGCCATAACCTCTATATTAATTGCCTTATGATAATTTCTTGTTCGACCCTTTTAAGGCACCAACTGATGAGAAAATGATCATAGTGGAAGACCCTACTTTGTACATAAAACGTACTATAGGGCTTTGCTATGTTAAGTGTTACTTTGTAAATTGGAATTGTAACCTGAATGTAGCGTCACATGCTGTATTATTTATCATGCATTATACTAATGTGGACATGAAATTTGTTGTCATCAACATCATGGACATCATCATCATTTATATCATCATAATCATTCACACCTACTATGAAGATAAATCCCGTCTGTGGATAGAGGCAATCCCTCTAGCCCAATGAGTGGGTCTAGCAACAAACTAAACAAACTAATATACACTTTCCTAGCTTATTTTTAACAAATGCAGAGAGAGAGTAGCCTACCTTGTTCTTATGTTAATTGCTCAATCCTTTGGAGATGACTTTAAATCCTTTGATTCTAGGATCACTTTTTAATTGCTCTTCACATCCGAGTACCTGCAAGAAAGAACAAAGAGATATGCAAGATATAAGAGCATATATGGCATACATCAAACATAAACTACTTGATATATCAAGGAGTATTAAGCTAATAGCATAAATATTTATGCAATTATGGAAAGTGAACACCAGATGTATATATTAATGAGCTAAAAATGGAAGCATACAATCTATACCTTGATGCTCGATACCTCCTTTTGGTGTATGTCCAAGTCCAAGCAAAGACTCTTCAAGCACTTCTCCTCAAAGTTAGAATGGGCAACATGTAGGCATAATCTCAGTGTAGGAATGCAACAAACAATGACCAACCATTTGGGGATGGAAGGGTGTTGATTTATAGGAAGGGAGATGGAGTTAAGGATCCACAAAAGAGGGATGAGGTCCACATCACAAGGGGAAAGCCCATAATGATAATATCAAAAGGTCAAAATGGGAGAGCTCGACTGTTATGCTCTCAACCTGCAAGACGATACCAGAATACCAAATATGCAAAGAAATATACCCAGAACATAGACAATGAGAAATAACAGCAAGTATTTTATTATTAGGAAAGCAATGTTCACTTGCCTCTTTGAGGGGGCAACCTACAATAGAGCAGAGCTCAATTACAAAATAAGAAACGATGCTCCTTGAGGGGAGTCTCTATCCTTTATATAGGATTCACATGCAATACCATGGGGCAATACCATGGTTCTTATTAATACTATCTATCTAATACCATGGCCCATTTGCAACTAACTGTGGTCCCTTCATTAAATGTGGGTTAAGCACTTACAATTATTAATATGGGCTTTATTGACTCTTTACTTAACTATAAATATGACTCGATCCTATTACATAAATAAGGGGGTTAGGGTGGGACCCTAACCTACCCTCCCCCATAAGAATAGCCTTGTCCTCAAGGCTGAAGCTGCAGAAACTACTGAAGAATAGTGGCTGGTTCTCAGGTTTCATCTTCCGCAGAGGTTTCTTTCCACTTGACGAGAACTTCCTTGATCATGCGGCCACGTAGGTGCCTTTCTTGTGTATCAAGAACCTGTTCCGGTTGGAACTAGATTGACCTTCCTTCATCCAGTTCAGGTAGACTGGTTTGAATTCTGCAATTGTTCCCAATCACTTTCTTGAGGCATGAGACATGGGAAACTGGATGGATTTTGCAGTGGGTGGCAAAGCTAGCTTGTAGGCAACTTCTCAAATGCGCTGAAGTACTTGATAGGGTCCTTAAAGTTTTGGAGATAGTTTCTTACAACCCTTGTCTTTGAGTGATGTTCGCTTATATGGTTGCAGCCTCAAAAATACATGACCTCCTTCTTGAAATTGGCATTTTGAGCGATGTTGATCTACCTATTGCTTCATGCAGTTTTGAGCTTGAAGAAGATTCTCTCTAAGGTGGGCCAACATGGTTATGCAGTTATGTAGGGGTTGATCGACTGCTTGTACCTTTGAGCACCCTGATGAGACCCAAAATTGGTAACTTGTTGGGTTCATTTGGCCTAATTATCCTTGTTCAGTCCTTGTTCAAATCCTTCATTTTCCATAGCTTATGCATTATTTTTCAGTATGTTTATGTCATTTGTACGAATAAGGGTAGTCACTCTTCCTAGGTGGCTAACACGTGCTTATTTTAGGTTTTTTGACACATGTTGGAGAAAAATCGAGCAATCATGGGCGAAAAGACAGCCAAGCCTGAGGTGAGGATTCATAGGGGGGTTGTCTATGGCATTAAATAACCCTTCCTTGGGATCTTCACCCCCAACTCCGAGCTCTAAAGACCACCAAAACCGAATCTAGAAGGCAGCCAA
>APFE031542935.1:28279-40318 GCA_000404065.3 Pinus taeda
TTCAACCTATTTTAGTAGAAAGAGCTCTGAAATGTTTCTCTGCATAGTTGATGTACATGGTTTTCTCTCCAATACAACTATTGTTCCTTCATGCTTTTGATAGGTAGATTAGATTAGCTCAGGTTTTGATCATTTGCAAGACTTTGTCGATTTGGTCGAAGTACACCATGTAGGGCATCTCCTCCACTCTTTCATCCATCCAAAGTGTCATCTAAGCCACCTGTTCCATCTCCTAGCTGAGTTCCTTGTCTCCCATCTATTTTTTTCCACGTAACCCTACATTCTTGCTCAATCATTGCCTTAGCCTTCTTCAAGCCAAGTCAGCCTTCTACACCTTCTCACCACTACATCCACCAGTCCCTAGGCCACTTTAGACCCCTATCCTACCTCCAAATCCATTCATGCATCTTCCCTCACTCACCCATCCTCTAAAAACCAATTTTCAAACATCCTGTAGAAATTTCTGAACATCCTGTAGAAATTCATGAACATCCTGTAGAACCGCTGCAGACTTCCTGTAGAAGATCACAAATGAGGTTTCTTGATAGACAAAATTTATGAAACTCTTTGGAAGAGTGTTAGGGACTCCTTAGACCCCCTCTGAACCTTTCCAACCTTTTCCAAGAATTTCTCCTCCTTGATCCACCCCTGCACAGTAAAGCACAGTTAAAGTACATGCATGATGAAATTGACAACTTAATCAAAAAAATACAAAAAGATGTTTTATTAGGACAAAGGTAGTCTAAACACATGTATTTTACCTTCATAGAGGTAATGGCATCTCTTTCAGTAGTTTTCATTCTCATCTTTACATCAATAGGACTAGCTGGTAGAATTAGGGTTTGCTAGGGCTTGCGATTTCCTTCAGTTTTTTTCAATCTCTTTTCGCAAGTAGATTAGATTCCTTTGAGTTAGCTCTCATCCATCAATTAGAAAGCTTCTTATAAGAGCTCATATAAGTTGGCTAAAGCCCCTAGCGGACTTGTGCCAGCTGACCAAGTGACAACTGTGGCAAGAGCTAGTACTTGTGCATACAACACTGTCGCTTCCAAGTTTGTTACGAACAACTGGGTTGATAAAAGTAAAGAAGGGAGTCCCAGGAGTTGCAGCATTATTGCTGCAATACTGGAGCCCACCATCTTTTTGGCACCGTTGTCGGGGAAGCGGCAGAGTATTGGTGATTGTTGCTTTTCTTCTATTTTCTCCTACAACCTTCTGCTAAGCAGTTTATTTCATTTCCATTCTACAATTTCATTTCCGCAAAAGTAGAGTAAACATTTCCTGCTTTCATATATAAGAAATCAATTTTTCAATTTCAATTCTGCAAGCGTAGATTAGCATTTCATTCCTACAATTTCATTTGAGCATAATAGATTAGTCCTTTCCTGCTTTCATTTCAATTTCGCATTCTGATTTCAGCAAGGTAGTTAGTTGTAGTTCAATCTATTTTAGTTTTGTGGGTACCAATAGAGAAAAAAACAAAAGCAAAAAAGTCTTTCCATTTCATTCCTCGTAGGAATAGAGATAAAAACAACAAATTCTTACCCAACACCCCCACCACATCACTGAGTCAACCTTCTCTCTTCTCTCGTGACAATGAGCCAGAAGAACCTATAGGTGAACCTCCTGAGATATACGAAGATCCTATAGCAGAAGAAGAGTTAAGGAACACTGCATCTGAAGCCATGGCTGAAAACCGAAACGATAGAAGAGAAGACGAAAGAATAGAGGGTGCCTTTCCCATCCGAGAGACCAATGGAGACATGAAAATGAAAAACATAAGTCCCTCTGCTCTACCTCACTTCCATGGACTGACTACTGAGGACCCTGATACCTTCTTGTTTGAGTTTGTTGTCCTTTGTCGAACTTATGACTATGCTGAGGATGAGAAAAAGCTGAAACTCTTTCCCTCTACTCTCAAGGACACGACATTACGCTGGTTCATGGGGTTACCTGGAAACAATATCGCCACTTGGGCTCAGATGCAGCAAGCTTTCAACGCCAAGTACCGGGATTACTGTAGGTCCAAGGAAACTAAGGGAGAAATCTTTTGGATGACCATGGGCAGCGATGAATCTTTGGAAGACTATGAGGAGAGGTTCCAACTCAGTTATAAATGGGCCAGGTGCACACTTGACCTGGAATCTCTGAAGCTAGTTCTGCTCTGAGGAGTCCCTGCAGACCTTCTGGACACCCTTAACATGCTGGTTGGAGGAGACATCTACCAAATACATTATGAGGAAATAAAGACCGTGTTTAGAAACCATTCTAGGGCAGCCCGAAAGAGAGGTAGGGGGAATCATCTCTCAGCTAGTACCTCTTTCTCCAAGCATGAGTTTGCTAACCAGATGGAAGACCTTAAGAGCGAAATGAGACAGACTATTGCCATGCAACTTGATACCTTCCGAATTCAGCAAAAGAAAGAAGAAGCCGAGAGGGCTTTGGCCATTTTTTGTCCTAGATGCACGAGGAAGCATCCCAAGAATGAGTGCCCATTGCACTCAGTAGACGTATGTTTCATTTGTGAGGAAAACCACCCCGGCAACCAATGCCCTACCTTGCCAGGATTTAAAGCCATGTACCTAGGGACCGAGGTGGCTATTGAACCTCTTTACTTCCTCAACCAAAGGAGGCCTCATGGACCCAGACCTTATCAACAGGGGATGCAAGGGTCATCCCAAGCTTATTACCACCCCAACCAATCCACTCATATACCTTCTTGGGGTCACCCTACTCATCCTTCCTAGTCCGCACCTCCTCCGTGGTCTTATCCATCTCCATACCACACTCAACCTCCTTCTCACTCGTTTCACTCTCATGCCCAGCCACAACCTTAGTGGAATGCACCTCAACCGGGGTGGAGGCCCCAGTACACCCCTCCTCCCGCCAATCTGCCTCCACCACCGACTCAACCGCAACCATTACCTCCTGCTCCTCCAAGACAACTCCAGATGCCTGCTCAACCAAACCCGAACCCCGAAAACAGACAGGCCCAGCAGGTATATATCGGGGAGACAACATGCCCTACCTATGCTGTGGAGATCCAGGAGATCAACCTGCGATCTGGGAAGGTCCTTCCAGAACGCCAACCTTCTCCCCTAGAGGAGGAGGAAGAGAAACAGGAAAGTGAACCCCAAGCCATTCCACCCTTTCCTGAGCAACTCACAGTAACCACACAACCCAACCTAGAAGAGGATGAGCTTCTGGGAGAACTCAAGCAGTTGTGTGTGACAATACCACTTCTCCAGGCCATAAAAGATGTACCGATATACAACAAATTGATTAAGGAGAAGTGTTTCAGGCACCCAGGCAGGCGAAAGAAAGATGCCTCAACCATAAATATCATAGGACAACTTTCCGATCTCATGTTGGGGCAAGTAATATATCCGAAGTATTTGGACCCTAGGAGTCTTCTAGTTGATGTCCACATCAATGGCACCATTATACCCCACACTTTGATTGATCTAGGGGCCACCATTAATGTGATGACCAGGGACACCATGCTTAAGCTAAATCTTCAGAGTTCCCTAAGGAAGACCTCGGTAGTGCTGCAATTGGTAGACCGCTCCACCGTGACTCCCGAAGGGATTGTGGAGGATGTCTTGGTCTCTGTTGACTCCTGGGAATACCCTCCGGACTTTTTGGTCCTTCAGCCTAAGAAAAAAATCACGAGATATCCCCTCATTTTGGGAAGGCCTTGGCTGGCTATTGCAGATGCCTACATCAACTGTCGAGCTGGAAGCATGACCATAAAAAATGGGCCTATGTCCAAATAGCTAGTCCTATACCCTCCTGCCCAACCTCTGCTAGAACATGACTTACACCTCTGGTTGGAAGAAGAAGAAGAGGATGAGGTCTACTCTGCACCATTATGTACAGTAGAGGCCACCAGGGGAGGTCCTCCAACCAAGGATGATTTGATTGAAAACTTAATCCAAAATCCTCCCCCTGGTGCGCTATCCTTGGAAGAGTTGGCGGAAGATACCCAGGCCAATGCTTTAGTGGACCTAGGTGCCATTGATCTGACCACCCCCAGAGTTAAGAATGTGGAGTTTGGCCCTGAGAAGACTTTGAAGATAAGCTCCTCTCTCTCTCCCTCTCAGGAAAAGGAGCTATGTAGCCTGTTGATCCGCCATTTGGAGGCCTTTTCTTGGAGCTACAAGGAAATGAAGGGAATCCATCCCTCGTTCTGTACTCATCATATCTACATCAAGGAGGACTGTAAACCAGTCAGGTAACCTCAGAGGAGAATGAATCTAGCTCTTAAGGACATTGTTAAAGAAGAAGTGCAAAAGTTGTTGGATGCGGAATTCATCTACCCCATCTCGGATAGCGAATGGGTTTCCCCTCTGGTGTTGGTGCCCAAGAAAAATGGGAAATGGAGAATCTGTGTGGATTATAGAGAACTGAACAAAGCCACCAAGAAAGACCACTTCCCTTTACCTTTCATAGATCAAGTGTTGGATGGTCTGGCAGGGAAAAGGTTTTCTCTTTCCTATATGGGTTCAACGGGTATAATCAGATCCAAATCAGCCCGGAGGACCAAGATAAGACCACTTTCACTTGTCCATGGGGTACCTTTGCCTACCGCGTCCTTCCCTTTGGGCTATGTAATGCCCCTGCCACTTTCCAAAGAGTTGTATTAAGCATCTTTTCCGAGTTGGTCCATGATTCAGTAGAAATCTATATGGATGACTTTACTCATGGGTCTAGCTTCCAAGAAGCCTTATCCAACCTGGGAAAAGTTTTGAGCAATTGCATTGAGATGAACCTGTCCCTCAGTCCTGAAAAATGTGAGTTCTTGATGACTGAAGGGACCGTATTAGGCCATACCATTTCTCGCCAGGGGTTATAGGTGGATCCCAGTAAAATTGCTATCATCAAAAAGGTCCCACCTCCTCAGAAGGTGAGATATGTTCGGAGTTTCCTAGGCTTAGCAGGATATTACAAAAGATTCATTAAAGACTTTAGTAAGCTAGCCTTGCTATTGTTTGGCCTCTTAGCAAAAGATGTTGAGTTTAAATGGTCGGATGACTGCCGGAGGGCTCTGAATGAATTGAAGGATAAGTTGGTGCCTGCTCCAATTCTGAGAGGCCCAAACTGGGCCCTACCTTTCCACATCCACATTGATGCCTCAAACAAAGCCATAGGGGCAGCCTTAGGACAAGTTGAAGAAAAACTTCCATATGCTATATACATTGTCAGCAAAAACTTATCCAAGGCAAAAATGAATTATACGGTAACTGAGAAAGAGTTCCTGGCCGTGGTCCATTCCCTAAACAAGTTCCGACACTACATCACTAGCTATCAAACATTTTCACATACTAACCATTCTGCAATTAGATATTTAATGAATAAGCCTGATGTGAATGCTCGTATTATTAGATGGTTACTTTTGTTGCAGCAGTTCGATTTGACCATCGTTGACAAACCAGGTAAAGAAAATGTTGTTGCTGACTTCTTGCCTAGATTGGATTTGTCTGTAGGTGAAGAAGGAACAATGGATGACCAGATGCCAGATGAGCATCTATTTGCTATCTCAGTACTCTCCCCGTGGTTTGCTGATATAGCAAACTATCTGGTCTCAACATAGTTCCCTCCACATCTATCCTCAAAGGAGAAGAGCAGAATCGTGAGGAAACGTGCCTCATTCACTTGGATCGGGGCAACTTGTTCAAACTTGGCCCTGATTAGATCTTAAGGCGTTGTGTAAGGGAGGAGGAAGTCTTTGACATCCTCCTAACTTGTCACGATGGGCCTTGTGGAGGACATTTTGCAGCCAAGAGGAATGCCTTCAAAATTCTACAGGCAGACTATTGGCCCACTCTTCATCAAGATGTCAGAAGATATATCAGCCAATGTGACCGATGCCAAAGGATGGGGAAACCGACTCCAAGGGGCGAAATGCCTCTCCAACCTCAGGTGACTCTTGATCCATTTGAGAAGTGGGGTATGGATTTTGTGGGTCCTATCAACCCTCCTTCAAGGCAAAAGTATTACATCATTGTGTGCACAGACTATCTGACAAAGTGGGAAGAAACCAAGGTAATCAAAGCAGCAACAGAAGAAAAGGTGGCTGAGTTTTTAAGAGAAAACATTTTGTACAAATTTGGCTACCCAAGAGAGTTAGTCACCGATCAAGGAAGCTAGTTCACCCCCAATTTGATTGAAGACTTTCTTGCTCACCATAAGATCAAGCATAGAAATTCCACCCCATATCATCCTCAAGTGAATGGGCAAGTGGAAGTCACCAATAGAGCATTAGAGGGGATCTTGACTAAGGTGGTGAGTAGCAGCAAAAAGGATTGGGCAGATCACCTGGTTGAGGCCACTTGGGCCTACAACACCACTTGGAAGACCACAACTAGTTTCACACCCTATGAGCTGGTCTACGGGAAGAGAGTTTTCCTGTCAATTGAGTTTGAATACAACACATTGAGGATGGCAGCCCAGATGGACCTAGATCTCGGCCATGCTCAACAAGAAAGGTTAATGCAATTGAATGGGTTAGACGAACTTCGAATGCAGGCCCTCCTCCACTCAGAAGTGATTCAACTTCAGAGGAAGGTATGGCATGACCAGAACCTCAATGACAAACAATTCCAGCCAGGAGATTGGGCGCTGCTGTATGATTCCAGACATAAGGATTTCAAGGGGAAGTTGAGGACAAGGTGGCTAGGACCATATGCAGTGGAAAAGTGTAATGACAATGGTTCTGTCCTTATCTGGACTATTGATGAAGAAGCCATCCCCATGCTTGTCAATGGGCACCGACTAAAGATCTACAGGAAACCTTTTTCGAGGCAAGAGTTCGTCAAAACTATGGAAAAATTAGTGTTGGTCATAGAGAAGGGTTCTGCCTCTATTTTGGGCACACCCTGAGCATCATTATATATATAAAGAAAAAAGAGAGAGAGAAAAAAGGAAATAAAAATATCCTTGGGTGAAAACCTTTTTGAGGCGCCCAAGGCAGATGGTAGGAGTGAAAACCTCATTGAGGCGCTCCTGCTGTCTCTCTAAAAAAAAATGCAATAAAAAAGATCCTTGGGTGAAAACCTTTTCGAGGTGCCCCAAGCAGATGGTAGGGGTGAAAAACTCATTGAGGCGCCCCTGCTGTCTCTTAAAAAAAAATTAAAAAGAGAAAAAAGAGAAAAAAAGAAAAGAAAAGAAAAAACAAGACAAGTTGATCTCTGAAAGTGTTGTAGGTTGCAGGAACACAACGCACCAAAGGAGGCCTCTCAACTCAAGGACAAGGGTCCCTATCAAGCTACTAGGTAGCCTCACATACACTCCCTCCATGAACACTCATTTTTCCAAGGTTTGGACATAATCTGGTCATGGTTCAGCCTTCTACAGGAAGCTACAGGACTTTCTACATGAAGTTCTGTATTTCTACAAGAAACATCATGTAGAGCTTTTGGATGGGCCAGAATCGATTACAAAGAAGGATTTGGAGCTTGAAGCTCATTGAGGAGGCATGCAACCACCCTTTTCTTCCATCCTCCACTCGTTTCACCTCCTTTCACCACCATCACTCTCATCTGGTCGAATATACCTGCACAGGCATACCAGAACCCTGTTTTTTTCAGATAAGAAAATTTGTTTTTTTTCAAAATAAAAAATAATGCCTTCTGAGGCTCGCACACTTCACTTGTCTAGGCGACCTCAAGACTCTTCACCTGTGAACGTAACTCCATTTATTTCAGCATGCACCCCAGAAGGAGAAACGGCTACAGGATGTCCTACAGGAATCCTGTAGCAGCTAATCCAGCTGGAGCACCTACCATGAAGACACTAGCAGCTCGCAGAACCGGTGCATGCAATATTTGCCACCAGGGAAACGGGTCTCAAAGTCTCATAACCAACAATAGCCAATGAAGAGGAGCTCCAACACCTGTGCACAATGCAGCAGTACGCAGATCCAACATCCCTCGTCCCAAAACCTGAAAAAACCCACGTCCATGGCCGCACAAGTAAGTGCCTAACCTTATTTCGTCAAATTACATAAGCTATACTCTGAATATGCATGACTATGAGAATGGACGGATTGAACAAGGTTGGTTGCCATTCAACTGGCCACCACAGCCAGTCAGGCAGCCTCATAGGATCCGAATGGGATTGGTTATGTCGAAAAGTCGGATAATTGACACGTGGGAAGTGTCCAGTCGGGGAGAAGTGGCAGTATGATAGGAACAGTGGCGGTAAATGTAGAGGGAAGAATTCGACGGTCAGGGCACGCTGGGGAATGATAGCAATGACGTCGGCCAACAAATTAGCGGGGACAGCTCACCCCCGCGCCATGAATTCCGCAGCATTTCGAAATCGGCCGGTTGAAAACTTATGATGCACTACAGTCATTTATGCTCACAACCGTTTTGCAGCCGAGTACGCGTCCTCCTCCTCTGCAATTTGTTAGCCCGAGTTATCGGTCTGTTGAAATGTCCTACTACCGCTCAAACTAGTCCTGCACCACTGTAACCTCCTCCAGAAGCCGGGAACGATTTCTGCAGGAAGCTGCGCTATAGGAAACTCAGCATACGAAGTAGCGCGGGCTGTTCACGTCGAGGGTGGTAATTTTCAGTGAGGTAGGCAGAACTTAACTTTCCCATGCAAATAATTCCGAAGGTGGTGAATTTGACGTATTGAGGGGGGGGTAGAGAAATGTGAATGGAATTTTGTCTATCGAATCAAATGTTTTTTAATATCACTGCCCGAAAACGTCTTCGTGATCTGCATGCAAGATTTCCTCCACGATTGAATGAAAAAAATCCCTCCTGTAGAAATTGAGACACTCTCAAAGCACCGGTAAAAATTGTAAATTTTATATTGCTGTGTGTATAATGGAGACATAGCTCTGTGCTCCATGTGAAAAATCCAGAAGTTCCCCTTCTGTATGTGAATAGGCAAGTTCAGCACAGGCTAATTGACCAAAGATATCTATTTTTTTACACTCTGAGAAGGAAATCCACCCAGAATTTACTATCTGCTTGAAAGCGCGAGCAAACACAAAGTTTTACCATGCCAGGAGGGTTCATTAGAAAAGAACCTTCGGACTCCAAGAAATTACGGGAAACCCCCGAGGTGGTGGACTTGTTTTCCCATGCACACTGGATGTCATTCTGTGACAAGCTTCAAGGTCACAATAACGAAATTGCAGAAGAATTCCTCCAGTCCCTAAAACCGAAGTCAAAGACATTGGCCATTTTCAACTTCAGAGGATTGACCCTCAGACTCACCCCACAGCTCATCAGCAGAGTAACTGATCTTCCAATGGGGGTACCCTGGGATAAGGAGGAGAGGAAGTTGGGTCAGAAAGCTAAAAAAGAGTTCTTCTTTCTAGAGGAACAATTCTCAGAAGACAAGAACGGAGTTCGAAGGACCAGCCTACAATCGTTCTGGAGTGAAGTCAACCTCCAAATTATGAAGTATATTACGTGTGAGGGGCGATTTAGCATCGTATATGGCTATCATTTTCGGTTGCTCATAGAACTCAGGTACCACATGGACGTACCCCTAAAGAAAAAATTGAGTATTCCTTATTTCCTCCTGCAGTGCATGACTGAGTGTGCCACCAAACTCAGAGAGGGGACACCAGACCAGCTAGCCCATCATGGGCTTATTAAGCTCCTCGTAAAAGATGCACTCCACACTTTCACTGTCCCTCTCTCCTAGGAAATTTTCCGGAATATGTCAAAGGATGATGACATCCGAGTCTTGGCCAAGGAGCTCACTTCCTCTAGCAGTGAGGAGAAGGAGCATACTCAGGCAGAGAAGAAGGTTAAAAAAACAAGAAACCCCTAGCAAAACACTGAAGAAAGAACAGAAAGGAATACCAGAAACGGGGTAAGATGCAAAAACAGGGGATGATAAAATTGCACCGACACCCAGGAAGAAAAGACTACAAAGCAGGGCAGAACGGACTGAGAAAGTCCAAGTCAGTAAGGGCACCCCTAAGGCAACCTTAGCCAAGTTAAAGGAAAAAGTCCCCTCAGCCAAGCAGGCTAAAACAGTGCCCTCGGCTTCTATAGGAAAGCAGCAGAGTATTTCTACAGGAAAGTTGAAAACAACTTCTACAGAAAGCCAGAAAGCAACCGCTATAGGACTTTCTATAGGAAGTCTGAAAGAAGGACAACAGAAGGAGAAGTCGGCTGAAATTCTAGCTAGGGACGTAGCAGCTGTGCTGGTCACCGTAAGTACCTCTCCCAAGCCAAAAGAGAAATGAAAGAGGGAGACTCCTCTGTATTTTAAAGCGAGAAGGAGTGTAATGATTAATACTGGCAGACCCCAACCTCCATTAAAAGAGCCAATCACCATCGTGGATACCCCTACCACACTAAAGGATAAATCCCCCTCCAAGGCATCCATTACTTATGAGTGGGGGAGCCCAAAAACATCCTCATGGAGGGAAAGAATGGAGAAATTGAGCTCAGAATTCTCTCTACAAGATGCTGAGGCTATTCTACAGGAAACTTTGGCTAGGCTGAAAGAAACTGAGCAAATGGAGGAGAGAGCAGCCAAGTCACCATAGGAGGAGGAGAGAGTAGCCAAGTCACCACAGAAGGAGGAGAAGGTCGATGTCATCATGGAACCAAGCTCCCAACCCAACCTAGGCTCTTATTATAACTTTTTGGAGGCCGGCAAAATTATTCCTCAAAAGTTCATAGTGCCACTGTTTCTAGCACTAGAGCAAGAAAGAGTACGAACCCACACTTGGATGAGGATCACTAAATCCAAGGGGGTGGCAGATATAGGGCCTCTAGAGGAAAGGCTTAAGGAAACACAAAGGGATTTGGCAAGAGTAAGGCATGTAGAAAGCTCCCAACAAGCCAAGTTAAGAGAAGAGAATAAGCTGCTTAGACAACAGCTTCAGCTGCAGGGACAGAGGAAAGGAGAGGACATAGCAGCAAAGGACCCCTCAACAGAGCCTCAAGGAAAAGAAGGGATGAAAGCTAATCTCGAGGAACTTAACCAGCAGCTACAGGAAAGGGAATTGCAGGCAGCTATGGAGATACAATCCCTGAAACAACATATGCAAGAAAAGGAGGCACAACTGGCCTACATGGCCAGTTGGGCAATGGAAGCTCTGCAATGTAGGCAGCCGGTCAAATCCTATGGCCTGTACATAAGGGATCAGTGGCTGCAGTTCCAAATCAACACATTGACATAGAGGGGTATGTCCCACATCCAAAACCCCCAGCAATTCATGGATTTATGTAACACTAGTTCATCGAAAGATAAGGCCAAGCTTTCAGGGTTTTACCTCCATAATTTGGCCCTTCCAAACATCACCTCGTGGGACCCCAACATAGCAGTAGGGGACATGTAGCTGATGGCAATGACCTAATGGTTAAACCATGAAGAAAAGAGAGTAGGTGAGGTCAGGAATGTCATGGACCGGGAGTTACATGAACCACTGCTAATTAGAACAGAGCCAGGGGACCCCACAACATTGATATCCGCTCACCAGCACCTAGCAACTAACTCTTAGGCTTTATTAAAGTACATGGATCACCAGGCCCAGGCCATAGCACACTTCGAGGATATGGAGCGATTATTAAGGGACAATTGTGTTTATTCTTGCACCTATAGGTGGAACACATTGTCCCACAGCCTCAAAATCCAAGAATATCACACTCCAACTCGGATGAGGGAGGCCTTGGCACGGGTACCTCTCTACAAGAAGTCTATGCAAAACCTCCAGGCCAATTGGATAGGCCTCAAGCTAAGTCCACCCTTGCTTTTGGGATTGTTAGAGGGAGGCACAGAAGAGGAGGAGCATAAGTAGTGGGAAGAAGTGGAAAGGAAGGCCGAATTCCATGACAGTGTGGAGGACACTACTTCAGAAGCCTGGGATGTGAGGGTGGCGATTAAAGCAATGAAAGACGAGGAGCTGGACTAGTTGCTCAGAGGATGAGAAACCCTTTTAGTAGGGGGTGATGATGAGCCCCAAAATTGGTAACTTGTTGGGCTCATTTGGCCTAATTATCCTTGTTCAGTCCTTGTTCAAATCCTTCATTTTCCATAGCTTATGCATTATTT
>APFE031542935.1:40338-76871 GCA_000404065.3 Pinus taeda
CATTATTTTCAGTATGTTTATGTCATTTGTACGAATAAGGGTAGTCACTCTTCCTAGGTGGCTAACACGTGCTTATTTCAGGTTTTTTGACACATGTTGGAGAAAAATCGAGCAATCATGGGCTAAAAGACAGGCAAGCCTGAGGTGAGGATTTGTAGGGGGGTTGTCTATGGCATTAAATAACCCTTCCTCGGGATCTTCACCCCCAACTCCGAGCTCCAAAGACCACCAAAACCGAATATAGAAGGCAGCCAAGCAGATTTTAGAAGGGACTGTCTAACTCACAGTTTGGACAGCTGAGTTCCACAGATTGAGGAGGCCAGCTAGGTCCCTTGTGATGTATAAATGTTGAGGCCTCAACCTTTGTAAGGGACTTTTGGGAAACCATTGTGTATTTTTCACCTCAGTGCTGCTAGTTTTACTTTGTTCTTTTGTAGCCATTTTTGGCATCACTCTTATGATTATTTTTTGATAATGAGAAGCAGTTCGATTTTATATCAAATCTGATTTTTCCATAGGAGCCATAGCTCTTAGGGTCGGGCCCAACCTGAGAGCCTAGGGCCTCCTTTCTGTACTATTACTTTTCCTTTATGCATCACTGTTTCCCTTTATGCATTTGAACGTATTTCTGTTAGGCAGATTTAGTTATGTTGCTTTGATAGATCACTGTTTATGAATGAAATTGCTTTAGGTGTTTTGGTAGGACAATAACAAAAAAATCTTCAAAGGAAAGGGACAACCACACTCTCGGTTTCACCTCATCCTTATTGGATCAGGGGCTGGAATTGAAGAAACAGTGCTGCCCCAACAAAAACACTAGTTTGCTTGACCATGCAACCCTTAGTGTACTGTTTTCCTTTACAGAAGTTAGTTATGAGTTTAGAGCTCTGAAATGTTTCTCTGCATAGTTGATGTACATGGTTTTCTCTCCAATACAACTATTGTTCCTTCATGCTTTTGATAGGTAGACTAGATTAGCTCAGGTTTTGATCATTTGCAAGACTTTGTTGATTTGGTCGAAGTACACCATGCAGGGCATCTCCTCCACTCTTTCATCCACCCAAAGCGTCATCTGAGCCACCTGTTCCATCTCCTAGCTGAGTTCCTCATCTCCCATCTATTTTTTTCCACATAACCCTACCTTCTTGCTCAATCATTATTTTAGCCTTCTTCAAGCCAAGTCAACCTTCTACACCTTCTCATCACTCCATCCACCAGTCCCTAGGCCACTTTAGACCCCTATCCTACCTCCAGAGCCATTCATGCATCTTCCCTCACTCACCCATCCTCTAAAAACCAATTTTCAAACATCCTGTAGAAATTTCTGAACATCTTGTAGAAATTCCTGAACATCCTGTAGAACCCCTGCAGACTTCCTGTGGAAGCTCACAAATGAGGTTTCTTGATAGCCAAACTTTGTGAAACTCTCTGGAAGAGTGTTAGGGACTCCTTAGACCCCCTCTGAACCTTTCCAACCTTTTCCAAGCATTTCTCCTCCTTGACCCACCCCTGCACAGTAAAGCACAGTTAAAGCACATGCATAATGAAATTGACAACTTAATCAAAAAAATACAAAAAGATGTTTTCTTAGGACAAAGGTAGTCTAAACACATGTATTTTACCTTCATAGAAGTAATGGCATCTCTTTCAGTAGTTTGCATTCTCATCTTTGCATAAGTAGGACCAGCTGGTAGAATTAGGGTTTGCTAGGGTTTGCGCTTTCCTTCAGTTTTTTTCAATCTCTTTTCGCAAGTAGATTAGCTTCCTTTGAGTTAGCTCTCATCCATCAATTAGAAAGATTCTTCTAAGAGATCATAGAAGTTTTCTAAAGCCCCTAGCGGACTTGTGCTAGCTGACCAAGTGACAACTGCGGCAAGAGCTAGTACTTGTGCATACAACACCGTCGCTTCCAAGTTTGTTACGAACAACCGGGTTGATAAAAGTAAAGAAGGGAGTCCCAGGAGTTGCAGCATTATTGCTGCAATACTAGAGCCCACCAGATGTGCTTGCCACAAATATAGGAAAAAGCGACACTTGGTGGGAGGTTTCTAAAATAGCTTTTGCATGTAACCTCTAGTTGCTAAAACTGGATCTCTAAAATCTAGGGATTCTTTTTGTTTCTTTTTTTCTTTTTTCTTTTTTGGGAAAAATATGACCATGCAGGCAAAGAAATATTGCCCAGTCTTGGAGGGAATCCATCAACTTGGGAGCACATGCAATAGACTAGCTGCCCCTTAAGCTCTATGCAATTTCTAGAGTGAAGCTAAGGCTACCAGCCAGAACTGGAAAATTCTGAGAGCAAGCCCGATGAAGGGATTCTCTATGCAATTTTCAAGGGGAAAGTATTCTTCTTACTCTGTGCATTTCTGGAGAACACTACATTGCCTTGATGCTCTATGAAATTCTAGACACTTGGTGGGAGGTTTCTAAAATAGCTTTTGCATGTAACCTCCAGCTGTTAAAAATGATCCCTAAAATCTAGGGATTCTTTTCACTATTTTTTTTCTTTATTCTTTTTCGGGAAAAAGATGACCATGCATGCAAAGAAATATTGCTCAGACATGGAGGGAACTGATCAACTTGGGTGCACACGCAACGGACTGGCTGCCCATTAAGCTCTATGCAATTTCTAGACTGAAGCTAAGGCTACTAGCTAGAACTAGAAAATTCTGAGAGAAAGCCCGATGAAGGGATTCTCTGCACAATTTTCAAGGGGAAAGCAGTTTTATTACTCTTATGCATTTCTGGAGAGGAGTAGGTTGCCTTGATGCTCTGTGCAATTCTAAAGAGAAAGGTTGGTTTCCCTCCAGTTCTACGCAATTTTCCAAGTGAGCACAAGAACCAGTTGAAGACCATGTCTTGGGATGTCAGCCTGCAGGTCAAAGGAAAGCAAGCTAGTAAACACAAGCTGATAAGCCAAGAAACTCAACTGAAAGCATATGCACTTTGGTTGTGGAATACATGCTACTAGGAATGGTCAGTATGGAGGCTATGAAATGAAGCTAAGGCAAAATGTTGGAGGATGGTTGTAGTTGTGACAACATTATCGACACACTGATAGAACTCCAGCTCTATGAATGGACCTTGTTTCGTGAAAAGAAAGTCTAACTCCTCGAGAAGTATTGTTCAATTCTTCGATCATCATGGTTTCCACACTAGCTTGAGTGAAAGGTGTAGTAGCTGCCATGCTCTTGATCGGTTGGCACACATTCCAAGACAAGTCAACTTAGTTTTTTCGATTGGGGATGAGGGGTATATTAGTGCACAAGTAATATCATTGTCATAGTTTAAGTTTCATCTCTTGTGTTGTTGCATTTCCAGCAAGTTTGGACAGTACCCCAGCAGAGTCACACAGGACTACAAGCATAGTTTTGCTGCCAGCAAGCTTGGTCAGTACCCTGGCAGAGTTACTTGCATCACCTCTACACACAGGAATCCTTTCTCTTCTTTCGCCTTATTCATTTTTCAATTTTTTAATATTTTAATATTTTCATCTTTTCATTTTTCAAAGAACTGTGCATATGAATTTATTTATTTTAGAGGCGGAAGAGGGATCCCAACTTATTGAGAGCATAATAGGTTGTCCCTTTAAGTTTTCCCCCTCACCTTAC
This sequence comes from Pinus taeda, assembly GCA_000404065.3. NCBI lineage: Eukaryota > Viridiplantae > Streptophyta > Pinopsida > Pinales > Pinaceae > Pinus > Pinus taeda. The sequence continues at coordinate 43,950 of APFE031542935.1, forward strand.
TCTACTTGACTAAGCTAACAAGGCTTAACCCAAAAAACAACCGACTAGAGTAGTGGTAGTAGCTAGAGCTCAAGTGTTGTGTTTTCACCAAGACTCGTCGAACAGAATGTATTTCCATTAGTGTATCATTGACTAAAGAAAACAAGTTTTGTGTAAAGAGAGAGGATGACAGATGACCAAGTGTTGATAGATGTACAAGTACTCTTGTACTTTACCCTTCTTGTCTAAAGAGTCACACATAGTTTCATGCGAAACTAACCTACGGACATAAACAAGCAAACGCACAAATAAATCAAAGAGCAAAAGTAAATGCAAAAGCAAAACAATTAAACAAAGCAAGCAAGTAAGCAAGCAAACTATCAAAGAAAGGAAGAAAACAAGACATAAAAAAAACACTACTCCTACTCTTAAGCTAACGGTGCATAGCTTTGATCACGTGAAGTTATATTTCCAATGTAGCCACCGGCACATTGGTTGACCCATGTTAGTGAACACATGGTTCGCGAAAAATCACAATCAAGAAAACCTGCCAACATGTCAGGGGATCTCCCCAGCAAGAAGTCGCAACTAGACCTTAGACCGTTTGGAGTAGGATTCCCAGTAGTGAGTAGTACGGTATCACCTTTTCTACAATTGCGTGCAGAGGCAAGTAAGATGTCCTTGCTGGAAGCAAGGGTGTGACCTTGCATCAAGTTAGGGAAGGTGCATGAAAAGCTATAACATATAGAAGCGGAGAAGAGTGCACCCCTTAGAAGCCTGTGATATCACACAGCTTGAAAGGGAACAAAGGAGCTAAAATACATTATGAGATGGAAAGAAGGATAACTAATGATCCAAAGTGATGGGTTATACCAACAACATGCTTCAATAAGATTCATACAAACACATACGAAATAGTCCATACATACATGCATAAATTACAACTACATATATCATTAGAGTAACCAGGATAGCCGAACTACAATAACAATATATGCATGAAACATGTTGGCTTTCTTATATTTAAAGAGTGAAAAATCCAATCATACATACAACCATGACAACCACTAGCCCCGATAGCAAAACGTTACAGTCATTTTCGCCTTCTCCTCCAAAGAGATGTAGTTGCTCTGCACTATGGAGAAGTCAAGGCTCGTTACAATACACTCCAAGCTTTCTCTAAGTTATACCTATCAGAAGCTTGGCTCCCAAAAGCCTTTACAGTGAGTTATGAGGTTCTATTTATAGCAAAGGCTAGGGTGACCCTTGACATTTCCCTTTGTGACTCTTTAACTACCCTCATGACACTTCAACTTACACATGACTGTTTACATTCTACTATTGACATGGCCTTTCACTTTACAACATGTTTACAATAAAATCTGCACATGTAGCCATGTGAGACAAAAATGGTCTTGAGTAAGCCATAAAAGACATCACTAAGACTCATATAGTTGTGGGAAAACTAACTCTTCGACATCCTCTTGGTGATCAATGGTAGCGAATTGATGCCAAGTTTGGTAGTCTGTTATGGTGTCTGCGTACTTTGTGGTGACATCCTTCTAAAAGAGAACTCTTTCCTCCATTGCTTCCACGTACACTAATTTGGCAGCTCTTTCCAACTTGTCAGATTGGGTTTGCATCATGGTCTTGAGTGTAGACAGACCAGGGACATATTTATGCATAGTGTTTGCACTCATCTGCAAGTTTGCACTGGTGGCTATGCACATCAACTGATCAAAGTACATGTCCAGCTCCAGTCAGACTTGGTTCTTTGTTTTCACCTCGGTGAGCATGCCAATGGATGGGATCACATGCGTATGCACAATGACATCCATGCTACTAAACACTCATGCATTTGAAGCCTCTAAGCTAGTGATGATCTATGGAAGTTCCTCATAATTCCAGATCTGACTCCAGATGTGTGCCTTCAACTCCACTACATTTGGCTTCATCATATTAGGCAAGTGCAACAAGGCTCGCTTGTATCTCATAGTCCATATATGCATATGATAAAAAACAATGTGTATGTCTTACAAGATGTGTGCTCTCCTAGCATGGCGCTGCTACCAACCGTTAAGATGGACAATTGACTTATGCATGGTGAGGAACCTGAAGTGCGACTTCCGCATGATTGTCTCAAGAGATGATACTTCATCAAGTATCACTTTCTTCAACTCTGCTCTAGTGGATGTTGTAGCTTGATCTTCTCCCTGCTTGGCCTCTTGTAACTCCTTAGCCATGCGATCATTCTCAACTATAAAGAATCTAACACTTGAGCTGGTGGCTTCAGCATATGCCTTTATAGCATCAACTAATGCAGCTAGGTGTCTATGGACATCAAACACGATCACTTGTTCTTTAAATTGCATAGGAGATACATGGACATCCAGAGTGGGCACTCTATGTGACTGCACAAATTTGTGTTGTGACTTGTCAAAGGATATCTTGTCCACATCTGCTTCCAGATTGTCCTCAAGGATTACAGTGTCTCCTTAATTTCTTGGGACTTGCTCTGCTCCTGGATCTGTTGAAGCTGATGGGGTGAAATGTTGGTCCTTAGGCATTAGGTCAATTTCTTTATCTTGTTCGGGTTGAACCACATCTATGTCCGTCTATTCCAACACCTATTAAATCTCCCAAGAAAAGTCCTACTCCTACGACTGCTCACCCTATCTGTTATCTCCCAACAGTTCAGATAAATCGATAACCTGTATGGGCACAATTTCATCAATGTGTGAATGTTGCACCTCCTGTTGTTCTTCTTCTTTCAATGTTTTTTTCTCTCTTCTACAAAACTCTTGTTCTTTCCTTAGTTGTTGCTTCAACTCCTGCAACTCCTTTTCTACCTCCTCCATCTTCTGCTTCTCCCTCTGTCTTTGTGAAATCCTTCTATTGTGTTGTCACTTCTTTGCCTCAATATCCAAATTTGCTATTAATACAAGTGGATCTTCTTTTAATTTGCAACTTTGCTCTGCCTCTGCATTCTTAGCAACCTTCCTCTTTCCTTTGTCATGCGCAAGTTTACTGCCCTCTGCTATTGCTAATGTTGTTGCTCTCTGAGATGTTGTTGCTAACCACTCCACAACCATTATGACTGGTTCAATGAGCCTTGAGAAGTTATAGTAGTATCTCCACGGGTCTTCCTAAGGCCAATGACATGCTCCATTGATCCAAGGATGATACAATCTCGTACAATAGCCTTCCACTAAGCAATGCGGGTCATATGGATTGAAACTTCTAGTGTTGAAGGTGAATCTCTTGAATTTCTCAGTCTCGGTCTCAGTATGCTCGAGATTTCTCATACAACCCGATCCATAAAGGAAGAGTGAGCCAAGGTGTATTCTTCTTCCTATGCAGCCTTGTTGACAACCCTGTCGAGATGTGGTATGCAACCTCTTGCACGACCAACTTATCCATGGAAAAATTTGGTAAAACATGTGGAGCCTTCTCTGCGCTGTACATCTTTATGAAGGTGTCAAGGGGTGAGGCATACCAATCTGCTATGTTAACCAATGCCTGTGACATGCAAGGTAGATCTTGCTCAAATATCATCCTATAGACTCGGGTGAGGAAGTGGTCTAATAGCTGTATTATAACTCCATGGAAGTTGTACTTGGATAACAACTTGTAATAGGTGTTCACAGAGGTTTTCGAAGGTGTCCACACCCAACTCAAGCCAGGGAATTGTTGATGGGTACATATTGCATCAAGTATGTAAGAAGACATGAAAATATTTTCTTTCTGACCCTTGGGTGAATGATGGTCTTTTGTCACATGTCCCTTCAATTGGAGAGCTAACATGTCAGACCAATTGAAAGGTCTTCCTTCATTTTCCAACTGATCAAACATAATCACACAACTCTTCGGGAATGTTTCTGTACTCTCTTGGCCATATAAGTGGCATGTGAAGATGACCAAGAGCTAATAAGCCTTCTACAATATCATTGTCTTGTAAAATTGGTTGGGTGTTGTCCTAAACTTAGATGGCTCTTTCACCCAGCTCTTCAAGATGTCTCTTGAGTTTACACTGCCACTAGGCCTGGTGAAGGGTGCATCCATTGTGACCACCGACTGTGGAAAGTGATACATCTAATAAAATTCCTTTGCGTTGAAGGTAGAAAGTTATGTTCCACTGACAATGATCAACACCATTGTCTTTGGATAAGTATACAAGACAATCCAGTGGATCATGTACATGCATGAAAATGTGGGATACCTGCATGCAACCCGGTACAAGCCAGACTTGTGTATGTTGACATAGACTCTGCAGTCCTCCATATTTTCCTCAAATTTGTTTAAAAATATGCCATTGATGTCCTACCATTTGATCTTGATCTCCTTATCTATGTAAAACTTAGTGTCTTCATAAATGGGCTAGCTCATAGACACTTACACGACCACATCTCCAATTTCACTCTAAATGGTGTCCTTTGACCCTGCTCTCTTGGAAGCCATTGCACCTATACTGATGAGAGACTGATCAACACCTATGATACCTTGAGAAAGAGCAACACTCATGGCAACCAAATTATCAGTTGAAAACCAAAAGTGACTTGAGGATTGACATGCAACACACCTGGGTGACTAACTAGGAAATTTGCGCAATTTTTAGTGGGAAGCTGGGAGACAGACTGCCAGAACTGAGCACAACACAGTCTAGACTGCTAGTGAGCTGAATGGTTACTGAAAATGCATAGAGAACAATCTAGCCTTGCTTATTGAGGACTGAAACTACGTAATGTGTAGTTTCAATCAACATGACTGCAACTCAATAAAACTACATTACGTAATTTCGGGGGTCATGTGAGGCACTGCCTCTCAAAATTACATAGAGCAAGCCTAGGAGGCTAGTGTGAGGCAATTTTTGTGTAATTTATTGGAGAAAGGTGAGGCCTTCCATCCTGGAAATGTGCAGTGCAAGCTGGGAAATGCAAGGTCTGGGCCACGGCAGCTCATACCCGTTGACGGGTGACTAAAAACAGTAAGGACTAAATGCTTGTGTGAAGTTGGGCACAGACATGAGTGAATGAACATGCATGCAATTAGCGAGTGCAGGATTCACTAAAACAGGAAAAATAACTAAGTTTGTGAAGCGATTCACTGCAACAGTGACCATCAGTGTAGAAACAATGTCATTCCTGCGACAACAAGGAGATGCAATGGAAAACTTGAAACAATACTTCTACAAGCTAACATGCATTAAACGACAATATGCATTCAATGAAACCAAGAAAACAACACTCACACAATCCGAAATACAAAAAGAGACACAAAAGCAACAAAAGACATGAAAAGTGGACTTACGCAAAAAAAACTGAGCTGAGTGTGTCAAAGGTTCCTAGATGCGATGGGGAATGCTAGAGCTCCAAGATCAAAGTGAAGCATCAAATAATTTTTTTTGACAAGATTGAGGCTTATGACGTGCATGACACAAATCTAGGAAAAACCGAAACTTGGTGGGAGGTTTCTAAAACAACTTTTGCATGTAACCTCAAGCTACTAAAAATGGGTCCCTAAAATCTAGGGATGCTTTTTGATTTTTTGCCTTTTACCTTTTCAGGAAAAAGCTAGCCATGCATGCAAAGCAAGATTGCTCAGTCCTAAAGGGAATTGTTCAACTTGGGAGCACATGCAATAGACTACTAGCCTCTAGAGGACTTTTACATAGTTTCTGAGCTGAGTGGCTCTAGATTCCCATCAAGATCTGCTCAATTTTTGGACCAAAGCCAAGGCTGCCAGGCAGAACTACGCAAATTCTAAGAGCAAGCTTGGTAAATGCCTACTTTGCGCAATTTTCAAGGGGAAGGAAATCTGCTTTCTCTACACATTTCTAGAGAGCAACAGGCTACCTTGATGCTCTACACAATTCTAAAGAGCAAGGTTGGTTTCCCTCGAGTTTCGCACAATTTTCCAAGTGAGAACAAGAGCTAGTTGAAGACCAAGTCATAGGACATCAGCTTGTAGGTGAAAGGAAAACAAGCTAGCAAACACAAGCTGATAAGCCAAGAAACTCAACTGAAATAATATGTACCTAGGCAGTGCAAGACATGCTGCTAGGGATGGTTGGTAGGGAGGCTCTAAAATGAAGCTAAGGTAAAATTTTGGAGGATGGTTGTAGCTGCTACAATAGTAGGAAAACAATTTACAAATGTAACAATAAGGTTAACTGTTTGCAGAGGTCAAATTAAGCCCTAAACTGAAAAAAACATTACAACCACACTACATAATCCCTCTGGATATAGAAACCTAGCTCTAGCATCCCCCAATACTGTCTCGAGTGAGACTACAGTCTACATTATGTAGATCGTTGCCGAAAGGGCCGGTAGTATTGGGTTTTCATCGTTAGCACAACTAACTCTGAACCCGGGTGTAAGCCCCTTAAGCCAACAAATAGTTCTATTGCTAGGACATGAATCTATCTGAAGGGTGTGTGATGTGGCGACTGACTAGAAAAGAGATCCAAAATTGGGTAGATTGGAAGTTGCATGAATTTGCAGCACAAGAAAGAAGAAATTTGTACCAGTTGATAGAAAGGTGGTTATAGAGGTATATCTATATGAAACAACATATCTTTTTCATATCATTCACTAACGAGGTGCACAAGAGGCTTTCAAAGCTAGCGACAAATGAACCTTGTTGGAAACACCACAATCTTATTGTGTGGATCCCAGAGTTGATTAAACAACTTAAGGAGTCTAAAAATAAGGTTACAAGAGATGTTGATTACTAGATCGGTAGTTTCCTCAGAGGTTTCATTACTGAATCCATAATTGACACAACAATATCCTACAGTGAAGCTAAGTGCATATTTTTCAAAAGTCCATGAGGTAAGTATATGAATTCCTTAAAGCTCTCAATTAAGATGTTGTTATGTGAAAAGGGTGTTATGCCTATAGATTGATGTTTAAAAGAAACCATAGTTGATCTACGTGAAGCAGAAAAAGATTCAGAGTAGATCGTGACAATTTATTAAGGGTGAGTACAATACATTATTGGGTGAATCAAAAAGAGAAGACGAAAGGAGCAACCCTAGTACACCTAGAGGTGTGGTGCAGTCAAAAACTCAAGGCACTTCTCAGATTCCACACCCATCCACTCCACCTTCACCTCCACCTGATACACCTACACCTCCACCTCCATCTCCACCTCCACCTCCACTATTCGATATGGATAACACAACGAAGATGCCTATCTTTAAGGGTCAGGGATCATAGGATCTTGATCTCTTTTGGTTTTCCACAAAAGTTGTGTGGAAAACATAGTAGATCAATGATGACGATATGAAGAAAGTGCATCTTGTCACAATGCTGCAAGACAAAGCATTGTCTTGGTATATCAAGTATAGTATGACGAATCTAGCTGCTTCATTAGTTGCGACCAAGAACACATTGAATGAGGATTTTAAGAATCCCAAGTCGCAGTCATAGTGTATTACAGAAATAAAACAAATTAAGCAAGTTTTCAATGAGACTGCTTGGGATGTAGATTAGAGGTTAAAATGTTTGATGGGACAAGCCAACTTCCAGATCTTTGACAAACTGCACATAGAGTGCTATATAGCTATGCTATTTCCACACCTCAGATTACCACTATTGTAGCAAAAGATTGGTACGCAGGCCAAAGCATTGGAAATCACATCGAAGTTAGAAGCTTCACTGGTACAAGAGATCCGAATTAGCAAGCTTGCATATGGAGCTACAAGACTTGAAGAAAGAAAAGGAAGTTCGGTCTAAGATGCACTTAGAAGTATGGTATCTAAAGTGTAAGAAGGAAGGTCACTATAAGGACTAGTCTTTTGTCTATATTGATTATCTGGCTGATAGAGGTCCCAATCCATTGAAATCGGAGCCTAGTGTTGGACTTAGTACCAAACCAAGTGTATGGTGTAGTATTTTTCAAGTTGCAGGATAGCAGCCAACTGATCACTTCTATTTTCTACATAAATATGTGTCGATATCACAACAATTATTTTGTAAGTTTTGTCAATCAATAGGACATGATGATAGCCATTGTCGCAGTTATGCATTGATGGTAGATCGAACCGCAACATATAGGATGCAAGATGAAGGCCACACACATGAAGATAATGGTTCAAATGTGGCCCATGGAGGATTCCAAGGCCAAGGAGGAGGCGCTAGACGAGGATGGGGTCAGATCATATGCTATAATTGTGATAAATATAGACATTATGCGCTAGATTGCTAGAATACCACTCACTCTTCATGTCAGTATTGTAGACAGTTTGACCATGTGATAGAATATTTCCTTGTTTTAATGGCTAATATGCAGGAAAATAAGAATCAACAACCAACATAGAATTTACAAATGTTTAGATCTGAACTGTGTAAGAATGATACAAGAATTAATATAGTGACACAAAGTGGTGCAACTACTGGAGAAGATAGAGCATAAAGTAAAAAGCTTGTGGCATATACATGGGTTAGGAAGGCAAGAGAGAATAGTATTGGGTTTGATCCATAGAAGGAGAAGGAAACTTTCATATAGGCGAAGAAGAGTTTCATTGATCCAAGAGCTTCGACATCAAGGACACAGATGCAACTAGCACCAAGGAAGAATGATCCTGAAGTAGTTATTATGACAAAGAACCATGATTCGACTGTTCTGAAGTCCTTTTTGCAGACATGTATGAAGTTGCTAAGGGACCAGAAAGCAATGGAAGGGTTGCAAGAATTTATCGATAATTGTGTTAGTAAAGAGAAGCCACAACCTGAATAATGCATAATAAACAAGGTCAACAAAAATCAGAAGAGAACTAGCCAAGAAATGTGATTAACTGCATAGATTGGCGAATTTGAAATGGATCAAGTAATTCTAGACTTGGGATCGGATGTGAATGTCTTATCGAAGCAGACTTTGGAGCGGATGGGGTAACCAAAGATGCAATGGTCACCAATTAGGATGCACATGTCCAATGAGTAGAATATTATCCCAATGGGTCAACTATAAGACGTTGTTGTAGACATTGAAGGAACAAGCGGAATGATGAATTTTTTAGTTATTGAGATTGTGGATTACAATAATCCATATCCGTTGTTACTCAGAATCGATAGGGATTTTGATACGGATGCCATAATCAATATAAAAAGAAGAAGTATGGTATTTGAAAATAACGGTACCAAGGTTGTTGTTCCTTTAGATCCCTCTGAAGGGGCTTGATATACAGAACCTGTCAGTGAAGAATACGACAATGAAGATATTGACCACATCTAAAAGTTAACTGCACGACACGAGGATTGGATCAACACCACCACAGATGGATGGATAAGCTAGGAGAAGGATAGTTCACATCATTCAGACTTGAATGAAGAATTGGAGAACTAGAAAAACTAGTTTCACGGAGTTTATGCACTGCGCTGTAGTAGAATCACAAAATTTCTTCGCTGCATATCAAATGAGGTAAGTAATTTTCCATATTATGATGGGATAGGTGACATTAGCTTATTTCTAGATGAATTTGAAATGGATGTACCAGAAGAACAACGATTTCAAGCCATGGATATAGCTTTGAGGGCTACACCTACGCATTGGTGGGGCACACATAAGGATAATATAGGAGATTGGAGGGAGTACCAATGATTGATGAGGCTCAAATTTGGTCATGAAAACACAAGGATCACATAAAATTACAATGGAAAAGATGATCCCTGAGATCATTTGTCTCGTTGGACTAAGGCGTTGGGGGAAGAACCTTGACCAAAATAGGTACATGTATTTGTTCAAACTTTGAATGTGATATCAATGAATTTGTGTCTTGAAACAGAGCTGCACGATGGTACCACTAATTGGAATGATATGAAGGAAAGTTCTATATTGACCTTTAGATTCAAAGATGGGTTTTAGTGTATCGATGATGCCCTTCAAGAAATTAGAGCAGAAAATTTCTGGACACCTAATAACCCAAGGACTTGGGTATAGTCCAACTGGAACGCACAGTTGCAACACACACTGGAATGTTATAACATGACTCTCGAGGAGGGTGAGGAAGACCTGTGTAGCATAAATATTCCTAAGTCAGAAGGACAATGCGAAGTGGAAAGACATGATGTTGAAATACCCCATGTAACGCAACCTGTTAAGATGAGGTAGGTTGACATATGCTCAGAGGCGGAGCCCAAGTTTGCATGCGTAGGAGATTACTGGGATGAAGATACAATAGGAACGGTCACCAAGTTACTGCATGAGTACCAGGAGTTGTTCCCAATGAAGTTCACGGAGTTAAAAGGCATTGTGGTAGACCTGGGTGTCATGAAAATCACTTTGAAGCTAGATGTGAAGCCTGTAAAATAGTGGCCATATAGGCTCAACCAAAAATACAAGGAGAAGGTGAAGGAGGAACTTGAAAAGGTGGTTGCAGGTAGCATAATCGAACCTATGGAAGAATTTGAATGGGTAAGTCTAATGGTAGTACAAGAGAAAAGTACCAAGGGAGAAATAAGGATTTGTGTCAATTTAAGGAAGTTGAATGATGCATGTATACATGACCCATTCCCAACACCATTCACAGATGAAGTTTTGGAAAATGTAGGACGAAATGAGGCCTAATCCTTTACAGATGGGTTTTTAGGTACCATCAGATTTAGATAATGCTGGAAGATCGGAGTAAGACCAACTTCTCTACTGAATGGGGATCCTTGCAATATATAGTCATGTTGCTTAGGTTGAAGAATGCACCAACGATATTTTCCATAGTTTTTGTCGCAATATTTAAAAAATTCATTCACAAGTTTCGGGAGGTTTACTTTGATGACTGGACAATCTTTGGAATGTTGAAAAAGCATGTATCGAGCCTAGCTTGATGTTAGATATCTGCAGGAAGTATCAAATCTCATTAATCTTGAAGAATTTTACTTTTTGTGTACCTTATGGAATTTTACTGGGACATGTTGTTTGTAAGCAAGGGCTAATGGTGGACCTTGCAAAAATCATTATTATTATTAATTTGGATCCGCCAAAGAATGTGAAGTAGCTACATGCAACTCTTGGACACACTGGATATTATCAAAAATTCATTAAGGCGTACGAACAGATCACTGTGTTAATGGAAAAATTAATAAAGAAATATGCCACCTTATATTGGGACGATGAGTGCTAGAAGAGCCTTGATGTCTTATAGGGTAAAATGGTCACTGTGTTGGTCCTAATGTTTACATATTGGAACAAGGAGTTCCACGTTTATGTGGATGCATCATGTATAGCTTTGGGAGCTATCTTAGCGCAACCAAGAGGGGGAGAGGGGGGTCTTGATCACCCCATTGCATTTGCGAGTCGCAAATTGTTTAAGGTGGAGAGGAATTATTCGATGATGGAATGGGAGGGCTTGGCTATGGTGTATGTGCTACATAAGTTCAATAATTACTTGTTGGGTACACACTTCAAGATGTTCACGGACCATTCTGTGCTAAAATATTTGGTGAACAAGCCTGTGTTGGGGGTGAATATTTGAAGATGGATATTGTTTTTCCAATAATATGATTTTGAAGTAATAATCAAGCCAAGATGACTGAACGCAGGGTCGGATCATCTTTCTAGAATTGAGACTGACGAAGAACTGACCAACATTAAAGAAGGATTGCCTAATGCTCAAATCTTCACAGTAAGGGTTGTTGATGAACATTTTGTAGGTATTATTTAATTTTTGACTATTGGAGTAGCCCTTACAGAGTATACAATGCAACAAAAGAAAGAACTAGTAGTCATAGCAGTAGATTTGTCTCTGATTGCTGAGCATCTGTATAAAATGGGTCGTGATGAAATATTGCACAGATATGTCCTTGAGCGTGAAAGACATATTATTTTGGTAGAATCATATGGTGGTGTTGTGGGAGGGTACTACATAGGAAAAACAACCATGTAGAAAATTTTGAGGGTAGGACTATGGTGGCCCGTAGTGCATAAGAATTCTAAGGACTATTGTACTACTTGTGATGTTTTCCAGAGGACTAGAAGACCATCGTGGAGAGATGAATTGCCGCTAAATCCATAAGTTACTTTGTACGCTTTTGATAAGTGGGCAATTGATTTTGTGGGTCCATTCAATTTGCCAAGAAAGAAGATCGATGTGTGATATATTATTACTGCGACGGATTATCTAAAGAAGTGGGAAAAGGCATAATTGGTAAAGGATTGTAGTGCAAACACCACTATGCACTTCATCTTTAAGTATGTATTGACGAGGTTTGGGTTCCCAAAGATATCGATGAGTGATAGAGGAACACACTTGCTCAACAACACTATTGAAGCATTAACAAAAGATTTTCAGTAACATCACCAAAAGAGCACATCTTATCACCCTCAAGTGAATGGCACGATTAAGGATTTTAATAAAATTTTGGAGAATGCTTTGACGAAGGTGTGAAATTTCAAAAAGAATTATTGGGATGTGCACATACCCACAGTGCTATGGGCATACAAGACTACTTACAAGAAGTTGATAGGGTAGACTCCATTTAGACTGGTGTATGGACAGGAAGTTGTCATGTCCATGGAATATATAGTACCTATTCTTAGAATCACCTCAGTTATCAATATGGTAGACAACAATATTGTGGAAGAAATATTGGAACAACTGCTCACACTAGAAGAAGATCGCTTTCTTGTAGGATTTCACCAACAACTACAGAAAACCCTGGAAAAGGCATGGCATGATCAACATATTAAGAAGTGAACTTTTAAGAATGGAGACTTGGTTTTGTTGTATTATAGTAAGTTTTTGTATTTCCATGGTAAGTTCAAGATGCATTGACAAAATATTTTAAATGTACAAAGCAAAAATGGATGCCAAAGGAAGGAAAGCATATATTTGCACTGATCTAATTAAATCACTTGTGTTTATCAATAAGTGTTTTCAGTGGTCCGTTGTGCATCAATGATATGTGAATCTGTCAATGGAGGAGAAGAATAGCAATAAGATTTGATCTAGTGGATTAGCGAATGTTGCATGTGCCCCAAAAGTGTTTGATTTCAAATAAATTATTTATTTGTGTACACAAAAATTTGATTCAAATATGAGAAAAAATATTATAGCAGCCAAAAATACTCCTATTGCTTTGATTCGAGAGGCATTCATGTGCATATTCAAGCTACCAAATGTGGTTATATGCTTAAAATTGTTAAAATCAATTTTTTTTTGGAATCATAAGCAAGTGATATGAACATCATTCAAGAATTCATTTCGTTAATTTCTCAGATTCCTTGTTATCCTTCCATTCTAGATATTACATTGTTTAGACAATCATTTAAAGACTTTTATTGGCTCTATTCCTTTTTGATGGCTCAAGAAACTACAACCAGTGTCCCAAAATCTATTTTCTATCTGCTCTATTATTCATATATATAATTTTGTATTTGATTGGCCTGATGTTACTTCAAATGAATTTATTCAAAAGCAATAGATTCTTCATGATAGTGTATCTGATAACAACCCTTGTCTTGAGTCATGTCTTTGATGACTTACCACATAAACCGAACTTCAATTTTAACAAAGAACCAATGTAGTTTTGGTATCCCATATTGTGGAAGCAAGAAGCTACTTCAATTAAAATGTTCATTGCCTCTCTGTAGTTTTCTCAATGTAAACATTTATTGCCACTCGGAAATCTGCAAAAATGAAATTGTGCAACTAGCTTGAAGTTGTTGGTTTTTTTATTATGAAATGAATTGTAATCTTTATTAGTCCTTGCCTCTACAGAGACTATATCATCTGCATCGCGGTCAAAGTGCATTGAATCTGTATTATTTTGCTGATTTTTTATTATTTTAACTATTTTTTTTGGAAAATGTTGAATATTTCTCTTGCATTTATGATTTCACATTTGTGCATTAGATACTTGTTAGTCACTACCTCGCCAGGGACTATAGAATTCGCCTCGCAGACAAAATGCATTGAATTTGTATTATTTTGAGTTTTTATTATTATGAAATATTAAATTAAGTGTGTTTTTAATGCGTGTGAACAAGTTTTATTTCTCTACATTCCACACAAGAATAATTTAATATGCAAAGTCTAGGCATGGACAAAAAAGACTAATTTTTTGATTTGAGAAGGAAGTCTAATTATTTGATTTGTGGAGAAAAGAGAAATGCTGTAGGGGAAGTGCAGAACAAGAAGTGTGTGGAGATACTTAGTGTGGAAGACTTTGTTAATTTGGATCATCCTTCCTTTTCCTCTGTAGTGTGCATAATGATCACTGCCACTTCGCACTCCACACAATGAAACGTTCACTACCCCTCCACATTCTTCACAATGAAAATGTTGACTACCCATCCACAATACGAACTTTTCACTCACCCTTTTTCCTTATTTTTCATTTCGCCTCTTTCCTTTCTCCGCATTCCACATAATGAAAGCTTCCACAGCTCCTCATTTCATACAATGTATCAAAAAATATTGATATTTCATTGTAATTCTAAGACACATTGTTGAGTGGCTACATATGCAAAGTGTAGAGGTGTCAACAAGATTTATGTGCAGAGATAAGAAAAAGTGAAGAAGTGCTTCATAAAATAAAAGCTTCGACATAACTTCTACACTGCATACAAAGAAAACATTCACTTACCTTCTACACTATGCATGAGAAAATGTGGGCCCCGCTCTAATATTAAATGAAGCCTCCTTTTAATGCCTAACTATTAAGATCTATACCCTATCATTTTGAACAACGTGTAAAAAATATTTTGATATTCGGTTATAATTCTAAGACACAACCTCTTTGCATTCTGCACCTCTTGCACTTATGTAGACATGAAATAATGATAAATTGTGAAAATGCAAGCATTTTTTAGTAATGAGAAAATATAGGTCTTGCAAAGAGAAAAATAGCCTTAATATCTCAAACACTTTGTTTAAGGGACACATGTATGAAGTACAGAGTTTCCGACAAGCACTATGTGTGGAGATAAGTGAATTTGACTCCACTTCCACACTCCACACAAAGAAAATTTTCACTACCATTCTGCATTGCAAGGTTAGTATCTAATATCAAATGAAGTCTCATTTTAATTATTAACTATGTTTAGTACAATGTATGAATATGTGTAATGTATGAATCCACACCTCCACATTTCATACAATGTATCAAGAAATATTGGTATTACATCATAATTCTAAGACATGTTGTTTGATTACCACATTCGTGAAGTGAAAAGGTACTAACAAGACCTATGTGCGAAGATAAAAAAAGGTAGAGAAGTGCGTCCAATAAAAGTTTTAACTCCTCTTCCACACTCTACACAAAGAAAATGTTCATTGCTCTTTTACACTGCACATAATTAAAATGTACTATGACCAAATCAAATTTAACTTTAACTTTAATTGTAAAGCTAATATTACCACTTATATTAATTTTCTTATATTATAGTGCGGAAATGTAGAAAAAGTAATGTCAACACATTGTGCAGATTGCTTAGAGTCCAAATATGGGAGAACTGACAGGATTGTGAGTCCCTTACATAAGTGACAAATAGGTGGGGTGGGGGGGGGGAGGTGGGGGCTACATATGTTGTATGGAAAAGGTTTGAATGAAGTGTATTTTTTGACATCCTATGAAGGGGCATAAAATGTGTGGAGTGATTAAAGATTACGTGGATACTTAATAAAGTTTCATGTTTTGTTTGATATGTGCAAAGAAGTTTGATATAGAAAATTCAATAGAGACGAGGCAAGTTCTGGAGTGGAAAGAATTTTTTTAGTTTTCTCGAAACATAATCAATATGAATATGCATAATTAATTAATACTAATAGAATATTTGAAGAATATGGGGCAAATTATGGAGTGGGAAGACTTTCAAATGAGGAAGTAGATGTGGAGAATTGTTCAAGAAACGTTGACGTAAGGATATTGAAGAATAGTGTAAGTGAAGTGTCTTTTTTGTGCAGAAGAATGATTGTGAGGGGAAGGGAACAAAAAAATTGTTTTGTAATGTTTCATATTTATTTATACATTTCTATATGCATTTATGTATAAAGCTTACATGTTACAGAGTACATAAAAGGTATGGAAAAAAACACAGAGGTGTAAAATTTGATAATAATAATCAAATGAGAATTAGATTGATTAACAAAAGTGCACATCTTAGAAAATTTATCATTGTCTATCATTTTCCTTAACTATAACTATTATGCTTGTGTTCATTTTCCCATATTTCATATTAAATTAACATTTCAAAGATGCTTTTGTATACTTGTTCCCATTTTTCTCTCGCACAGTGTTTTTGGCATAGTTCTTCTACAACTCTTCTCTTTCTTTTGCATGTCACAAAACTAGCACAATTAAACAAAATAGCAATGTAACATTGGTAGCTCTATTTTTTCCATATAGATCTAATTTTTCTTGGTTTCTAGAGAAGTTATAAAAAAATTACAAATCCATATAATCTTTAAGAATTCCGCACAATGTAACCTTTTTAGCAATAACCATTAGCATCTCAATCAGTTCTAGCATGTACTTTGAACTAGTGATCTTACAACTTTTCCCAATAAATAGTAGAACAATAATTCTAGCAACCTGTTTCATTGTCCGTAGCTTTCCTTGTGTGTAGCATTCATTGTGCAAAGATTTTCTTATGCAGAGCTTTCATTGTGCAAAAAAATTCTTGTGTGGAATTTTCATCATCATTTTCTTTCTTTATAATAATGATATTGTTCTTATCACAAGAAATTCCTAGGACCTTAATAATTTCTTGGAAAATACTCAAGGAATTCCTCTTTCATATGGGTACAACACAGAAAAACAAAAGTTATGATAAACAAATTCCATAAAATCACTTATCACATTTTCGTATATGACAATAATAGTTTTGAAGAAGTGCCTTTCTACTTTGTATAATAAAACCTTGACTATGGCCAAATCAAATTTAATTTTATGATCAAATTAAATTTATTTAATGATAATTTTTTTTTAGTAGTAATTGCTTTGTGGTCTAAATGCGTTGACTATTCATTATTTTGCGCATTTATATCAATTATTATTATTAGTCCATGCCTTGTTACGGGCTATAGCACTCGCATCGTGTTCAAAGATCAATGACTATTGATTATTCATATATGTTTCATTGTTGTAAGTTGTATTACTTGGATGAAGCAAGTTTCATTCATACATTTGAGAGTTTCCAATGTTGAAGGAATATTTTTTGTACAAGTTATCCTATGTGTTCTAGTTTTTTTTCTTCTACATATGGATTGAAATTATTGTTTTTTTTTTTTATTATTTTGGTTTCCTAATGTTGGCTTTCTTATAGATTTGGTTTTTGTTGCATCTATTTAGGCTTGGAGAATGAAACTAAGACTATTGACAGTTTTATTTCTATAGCATCCAATAGAGATGGATCTCATATCCACTTTACTCTATTTTATGTGCAATGGATTGCACCATTTTGAATCAATATATCAAATACTTAACCGAAGGTTGAAATTATTGCATGTCATCAATAATTTTTTTCTATTGCATAATTATAAACTTAAAGAAAATTAAAGTATTACATCATTTTCAAATAATGAAAAACTATCGTTTCTCTATTTCATAAAATGCATTTTTCCAACTAGAGCTAAGAATTTCCTTTTCTAAATAAGGTTGAAGGGGTATTTCAGATTTCTTCATCTTGAAATTTTT
Organism: Pinus taeda; assembly: GCA_000404065.3. Taxonomy (NCBI): domain Eukaryota; kingdom Viridiplantae; phylum Streptophyta; class Pinopsida; order Pinales; family Pinaceae; genus Pinus; species Pinus taeda. The sequence goes on from APFE031542935.1 coordinate 61,559, forward strand.
CTTTATTGAAGACATCATACCCTATTTTGTTTATTTTACATAAGTTTGTTCACTTCACTATGCGACATTCCCATTCCTTGGAGATTTTCGCAATGTCGAGAGGCCTAGTAAGATTTTCATGACAATATCATTAAATCTTGAAAATTTTGGGAAATGTGACTTAAATGGTACGAATATTGTGGAGACATTTTAGTGAGAATAGTTGTAGTGAAAAAATAGTTACTCATCCTTCTAATATGGATTTAGATCTATAACCATTACAATACACCAAAAAAATAGAGGCATGAGTATGTAAGGAGAATCAAGAAGTTGGCTACATAAAGGAGGCAATAACCTTATGATATGCCTTATGGCATTGATAGGTCCATGGAAGGTATATTATAATTTTCATTGGACATGTTAATCCCTAGAACTATTGAAATCATTATTCTTGTAAAGCAATAATGTAGTTTATTTTGATTCATAGTAGAATGGTGTGTGAATAATTAATGAAATTCATTTTCTAGTACATTAAATTACCTTTAGGATTGTTTATTAGATATCCTATTCTCTGACATAAGTGTTGTTTTATATTTGATTGCAGATAGAAATTGAGACCATGTATATTCTAGAACCATGTTTGAGTATGTTTATTTTAGAAAAAATAGAACAAAGGACATCAAAAATCTTTTGTAGCATGATGCTATTTTGACCATGTATGGGGTCTTATCATTAGGGTACCAGTACAAGATAGTTTGATAAATTTTCCACCACATATTGGAAATGGTATAAAGAGACATTATCCTTAGAAAATTTGTTTTTAATTAATATATTGTTATGAAATGCCTAAATAATTTTTCCTTATAGACTTCCTAAGTTTAAGGTGTGCTTCATTTAATACAATGGTTTATGGTGGTTCTTAATGAAGCACATACCATCAAGTCACCAAAGAGTTGGTTCTCTCATGCTACATATCCCCTATTTTTAATTGACGTTGGTGTGTCACTAGAACCTCCAACCAAGTAAATGTTAGATTTTAAATTTCATTAGTGTTAAAGGAAATTCCTTTTGTTTTGGACATTTTTTAAAACAAAAACTTTTCATATGTATTTAAATCCCAAAGTCCATCCATATTGGATTCAGTTTCATCTTAAAATCCCCGCCCCTTGAATTTTTCATTAAATAAGTGTGGCCCATGTAAGTTTGACTTTGGATATGATGGTTGATTTGATGCTTTCCATGCTAGTTTTTGATATAGATGGATATCAGTGGCCACCCATCTCTTCCAATGACTCATTGGTTTTGTATCTTCTTGGTATTTTTCTATGGGTTTTCAAGTCCCAAAATTTTAAGGTCATTTTGAGATCCTAAACGATGTTTATTAGCAATTTGGGGGGTTATGCTTTAACATATATCCCAACCCTGGCCAAAAGTTGCAATCCTAAAATAATTCTTTCTAATGAGCTATTGTGCAACCCACATAAAGATTGCATGCAAAAGTTACACCTTTGGGAAGTCGATGTACCAAATAACCACCTTGAGGCTCGCAAGAATTTTGATGTTTCATCCTCTAGGTTAGGATTTTGAACCTATAAGGTTCTTTCTTTATGTTAAAATACCATTCCTTTAGCTTCTTATAATAGCTCTTTGCATGTGTGTGTAGCTTCTATCTCTCCCTCTTCAAAGATAACTACCACCATTATGGCCAGTTTGTGTTCTACAATATTATGCTATTTTTTAGTACTAGAAGTTTGGTTTTCACTATATTACTATGCTCTCTGTTATATTTCTCTATGTGTGTGTTTCATTTCCTTTTTTTTCCTTTCATTTCGTTACTTGTATAACCTAGATTAATGGTATAAGATTAATTGTCTTTTTTTTTTTTCTTAGTGCAATTCCTTAATGAGGTTAGGGTATAGAGAGTTGGGTCTCGAGCTAGTTTTACTTGGGAACAATCACCCTCACCATCCCAAGCATCATCCCATGGTAGAAGAAGATAAATATGATCATGCAAGAGATCCTATCAATTTTTTTCTCAAGGAAGTACTTGCACGATAAATGAATGATATGATGGACAATTTCAACTAAATCCTTTGATGATTGCCAATAGTCATCGAGGCACCTTCAACAAGCAATAATTTCATTGGTTTGATATGGGTTAACTTTGATAACTCCTTATTTAAAGGCCAAATAAATGTATATTATTTGGAGAAATGGTTAAAAATATCAAATGGATATTACTATGTCCAAAACATTTTTGACAATGAAAATTTCACCTTTGTGCACTTGAAATCCCTTCCCCATGTCAAAGATTGGTGGGAAGGCTACTGGGAGAGATAAAATGAAGATGATTCTACGATATTCATGATAAGACCCACTTAGGAAGATTTTTTTTATGCCCTCGAAGAGGAATTCTCTCTTGTAGGGAAATATGATAACTGATACACAAGATGGAAAACTCTATAACAAGAGAGAGACCAAATGGTGCTGAAATATACTAACATTTTCCATACCTTGTGCTCAAAGTTGGGCATTAAAGACTCCAAGAAGCACCTAGTTCCAAACTATTGTAGTGACTTGTATAGGCACATCCAAATAGAGATGTATTTCTTGGAAATATCCTCATTGGTAGCAATTGATTGATATGCTATCAAAATTGAGCAAAAAATGAAGCAAAGGAATAAGTGAGAGTTTAGTTCTATGAATCCATTATAACAAAAGCTTGGAAATGATAGTACTAACTTGTAGTACAAGGGATAGAGTATTGAGGGCCAATCTCAAGACAGCTATCCTAAGTCACATAGAAAAAAGGGAAATTGGAAGTTGAAGATGGACACTAGCAAGTGGTGTGTGTTCCACAAAATCCCCTCGAACAACATTTATGAATGTTACTCAAAACCATCATTATTAGTTGAGCTTAAAGAAAAAGAAACAAGTGTTGGCTTGGATTCTAACATAGAATAGGACAAAGGAAAGAAAATCATCAATGTATCCATAGTGCTATCATCATGACCACAAATATCCAACCAAAAGATCCAAAGGAGCCTAAGGAGGGGGATCACCTCTTTTATTCACAGATGTGGGCGAATGGGACCCCACTACATTTCATTGTTGATGGGAGGGTTAGAAGAACCCAATGTTAGTTAACGTAATTGAGATATTGAAGCTCTCCATAGTGCCACACCCTCAACCATAAACCATTAATTGGTGGATCCATGGGTGAGACATTTGCTTTGGCTAGAATGTTTCCTATCCTACAACATCGAGCCCTTCAATCATGAGGTATTGTGTGATGTTTCCCTACTCAAAGTTTGTGATGTTATTTTAGGTCATATTTATATATGGAAACTTCATGTAATTTTTGAGATCTATACGCATTGTGTCATTGTTACTCTAAGAGCTCATCTATATAGGGTACCAGAGGTAGTTCCAACTACGAAAATTTCATTAATATTAGCAAAATAGTGCTAGAAGGTAATCTCTCATACTACAAACTATTATTCATGGTTTAGTTATATGGTGAAGGGAAAGTCACTACTACCACTAAAACCTTATCCCAGGGCATTTCTCCACAACAGAATCAAGTGGAAAATATTGTATAGGCATATAAAGATATATTCACTTCACTTGTGGGGATTCCTCTTTGGCAGCAGGTCAAATACTTAATGACTTGATACTTAGCTTTCCTTTACCTAATGGCCCAATATATAGGTTTTGTCTTATGGAGAGTGAGAAAATAAAATGTTAGACTCATGAGCTCATCTAAATGGGACACATTCGACCAAGCTCGTTGCCTTGTGAAAGCCTAATAAGAATTATGGGACATGGAGACTTTTTATTCATTATAGAGCCTTAAACAAAATCATTGTTAAGAGTAGATACGCAATCCCACGGATTGATGATATTGTCGATCAAATTAAGGATTTTGAGTTCTTTAGTAAGATTGATATGAAGCGAGATTACCATTAAGTTCTAATTGAATAAACTGATCTATGGAAGAAAACTTTCTAATATAAACAAGGCCTTTTTGAGTGGTTGGGCATGCCCTTTGGCTTGATTAATGATCCAGCATAATTCATGATGATGATGGATAATATCCTATGGTTATTCACAAACTATTGTCCATTATCTTATGTAAGAACTTGTTGTCTTCAGTTCATGATACATCAATGGAAAATACGTACTATTCGAAGTGAACCTTGGTGAAAACACAACGCTTGTGCACTAACTAGTATCATCTACTCTAGTCAGTTGTTTTTGGGTTAATCCTTGTCGTCTTAGTCAAGTAGAGTAAGGTGGGGAGGGAAACCTTAACAAGCACAACAGAGGTATACATAAACTACTTCTCTGAAGGAACAACCTCTTCTACACTCAATAAGTCGAGATCACTCTTCCGCCTCTAAAATGAATAAGTGTTATGCATAGTTATGAATATGAAAAATGAAAAAAATGGAAAAGTAAAAAAATTTTGAAAAAAAAATGAAAATGAATAAGGCGAAAGAAGACAAAGGCTTCCTGCATAGAGAGGTGATGCAAGCAACTCCGCCGGGCTACTAACCAAGCTCACTGGAAACAAAGTGACGCTTGTGTTCCTGCATGACTCCATCAAGGTAATGTCCAGGCCTGCTAGTAGTGGAGCAACACTAGAGATGAAACTAAGGCTCTTACGACTATACTGCTTGTGCACCAATATACCCCTCAACACCAATTGAAACAATTCTGTTGACCTGGCTTGGAATGTGTGTCAATCGACCAAGACCTTGGCATATGCTACATCTTATAATCAAGCAAGTGTTGAAACCAAGATGAACTAAGAACTAAACAATACTTCCAAAGGTGCTAGACTTTATTTTCACAAACAAGGTCCATTTAGAGAGCTAGAGTTCTACTAGTATGTCACCAAGTGTTGTAGTGGCTACAACTACCCTCCCAAATTTTTCCTTAGCCTTGTTTTGGAGCCTCCCTACCAACCTTTCATAGCAACATGTCATGTCTTGTCAAGTACACAAGATTTAGTGATTTTCTTACAGAATGACAACTTGTCCATCAAATATTGTTGCATCTCCCTCATAGGCTATTTCATCAGACTTGGTCCCGCTACAGGCTAAGCAACTCCCTCAAGAAATTGCACAATTCTAGAGGGAAACCAGCCTTCCCTTCAAAAATTGCGGAATTTTGTCTAGCAGCCTGCTGGGGTCCATAATTGCGCAATTTTTCCTGTCACTGTTCACTGAGAAAATTGCAGATTTCCTCCCAGCAGGGCCACTTAGCCCAAAAATTGTGTAATCCCTCTAGGTAGCCAGCCCAACTCCCTCCCAGAAATGAGCATTCTTTCCTCCTAGTTGAGCAGACTGTTGCATGTGTAGTTGAGTTGACCAGTTCCCTTCGAGACTGAGGAAAATTGATTTCCATGCATGGGCTTCTCATCCCAGGGCAGCATGCAAAGGCATCCATTAATTTAGGGATCTATTATAGCAGCTGAAGGTTACATGCAAGGATCATCTCATAAACCTCTCGCCAAGTGTTGCTTTTCCTAGATTTCTGGCATGCACATCACAACCTCGATCTTATCAAAACTGATCAACTGGATGTTGCAAAGCTCATTCCTCACATCGACCTTGCAGCTCTGACATTCCACATTGCATCTAGGAGTCATCGACACATTCAACTCAATTGTCTTGGGGTAACTCGCTGCTCATGACTTGCATTGTGTTTCTGGCACTTTTTGTGTTTCACTTTGTATGAATGTTGTATGCTTGATTTTAGTGAGCACTTGCTATCATTTGCATTCATACTGGCTTGTACTAGCAACATTTCAATTTTTATTTGCATCTCACTGTTATCACATGCATGCCACTATTTTTCACAAAGGGTCGCCATTGTGGCGACTCGCTTCACACACATGCATGCTTTCCTGTTTTTTGAATCCTACACTTGTTGTTTGCATGAATGATCATTTACTCTCATTTTCACTCATGTCAACATGCATTCAGACTTCTTATTTTTTCAATCTCCCGTCAGACAAACTGGGCTGCCTTGGCTGGGACCATGCCTTGCCTGGATAAGGTTGTGCATTTCCAGAAGCGAAGAATCTATCTTCACTAGAAAAATTATGCAAGTCTAGCGAGGCATTGACCTCCAAGCTTGCATTGCACAATTCTTGGAGGCAGTGTCCTGTTGGCCCCAGAAACTACGCAATGCAGTTTGCTGGTTGCATATCACTGCTAACTGAAATTTCGCATTGCGCAGTTTCAGCCCTTAGTATCCCAGGTTGGACTATTCATTGTGCATTTCTAGCAGTCAGTCAGCCTCCTGATAGCCCAACTATGCTTTGCGCAATTTTGGCAGTCAGTTTCCCAACCTCTCGGTAGAAATTGCGACCTTCATGATCAGTCACACAGGTAGGTTGCAAGTCAATTCTCTTGTTTGTTTTGGTTTTCGACTGATATATTTCTTGCCATGAGTGTTTCCATGTCTCTAGGTATCGCAAGTATACATCTAAATCTCAGCGGTATAGGTAGAATGGTGTCCAGGAGAGCAGAGTCAAAGACACCGTTTAGAGCACACTTGGGGATGCGGTTGATCAAGTGTCTATGAACTTTCCTACACACGAAGACATCAAGTTGTTCATATACAAGGACATCAAGATATGACAACAGTAGAATCACATCAAGCAGCACCATGAACAACAACCAAAGGCAGCATACAAAACAAAGAAGGGGTTGCATGTGCTGAAGCAGGAGTTCAAGGAAGAACAAGAGCTGCCTAAATGAGAGAATAAGTTGCAGTAGGAACAGTTACAGAAGGGGGTGCAGCATGCACTCACGGATGAAACTGCGCCAGTACAAGTTATATATCCATCGTAGCAGCTGGCATGGAGTAGACAAGGTGAGCAGTGTTGTTGATCGCATGTAAGGGAATGTAGCAGCATGCATGTCATTGTGCACACGCATGCGTTCACACCCATTCGGCAAAATAACCAAGGCGAAGACAAGAAGCAAGTCTGACTGGAGCTAAACATGTACTCCAACAAGTTGATATGCACGACCACCAACACAGGCTTGGAGAGCAGCATAGGCGCTATGCATCAACATGTTGTCAGTCCGGTCGCACCGGGATGACCATGCACATGCTATTAGACGAGTTGGACAGAGGAGCCATATCAGTGCACCCGAATGCAATGAATGCAAGAGTTTTCTTCAGCAAGATGTCACCATGGAGCACACAGACACTATCAAAGAAAACTAAGCTTGGCATCAGCTCACCACCATCGACCATCACAAGCATGTCAAAGAGTTAGTCTCACCACAACAGTCCAAGTGTCAATGATGTCTTTCAAGTTTCATGGCTTGCTCAAGCCATTTTGTCTCACATGGGCACATGTGCATTGTGATGTAATGTCTTTTCAAGTGGAAGTTCAAGTGTCGATAGTTGAATGTAACAGTCATAGAGTAGTTGAAGACTCATGAGGATAGATGAATAGTCTCAAAGGGGAATGTCAAGGGTCACCCCACCCTTTGTTATAAATAGCACCTCATAACTCATTATATAGGATTTTGGTCAGCCAAACTTCCGATAGGACTATCATAGAGAGAGCTTGGATAGTATTGTAATGAACCTTGGCTTCTCCACAATGCAGAGCTAGTATATCTCTTTGGAGGAGCAGGTGCTTGTGGCTATAACATTTCACTATTAGAACTAGTGGTTGGACATGGATGTATTATATGATTGGGACTTACACTTCCCAATATAACAGAGTCAACACATTTCATGCATATGTTGTATTGTATTCTATGATATTTGGTTTAATATAAATGATAATCTATATATAATATAATATATATATATATATATATATATATATATATATATATAATATATTATATTATTTGTTTTCTTACAGATGCATGTATGGACTATTCTGCATATGCATGAATCTTTCTAAAATGTGTTGTTGGTTTAAACATCACTTTGGATTTCTTGCTAACTTTCTTTTCATCTTGTGATTCCTCTCTGCTCATATGTTCCCTTCCAAGTCGCGTACTATTACAGGTTTCCAAGGGGTGCACTCACCTCACCCTCAGTGTGTTAGCACCTCTCATGCACCTTCCTTGACTTACGACAGTTGTCACACCCTTGCTACCAACAGGGACATCTTACTTGCCTCTGTGCGAAATCGCAGTCAAGGCATTACCATACGACCCACTGTTGGGACTCCTACACCAAACGATCTGAGGTCTAGGTGGCACTTCTTATCAGGGTGATCCCCTTACATTTTGGCGAGTGCAACACCATCAACATTTTGGTGCTAGAAGGAGTTCCAGATGACAAGCTGAGTCCTCACATCTATTTCAATCTCTATATATCTATCATGACTAACTATAGAGTTGCTCTTCTGGAGTGTATGTCTTATGGAAACGATTTCATTATCTCAGAAAATATCTCGAATAACTTGTCACATAAAACTTATGATGGTGGAGGCCACATAGCCTTGGTTATGCATGTGGTCAATGTTGTAAGCTCATGCGAAAGACATAAAATCTTTGGAGAATACATGACTTGCGTGTTGTTCATCTACATGCTTCGAGGGCACCCAATGCGTTGGCGTGCCACGCTGCTCGAAAAATCTATTCATTCTCTTGCTCACCTGATCATAGAGATAGACCATGCTTTTAATCACTTTAACCATAAAGCACTCAATCAAGAAATTCTGAAATTAAGAAAAGCACCCAATGAATTCGTTGATCAGTTTTACACATGCTTTTGTAATCTTGCATATGGATTTCCCAAAGATGAAATTAATTGGGAATTTCTTTATGGGAGATTTGAGTATCTTCATTGCATATTCGAACCCCTCTCAACACACTTCGGTGATGGAGCTACACAATCACAGATAGGCACATTTGTCGTCACAAGTGACTATTCACCTTCTCCTCATCAAACAACTCCACCACCATGGAGTGATGTGGGAGATCATACACACACATTTTTTGAACTATCACATCCTCCCACCCCACCTGCTCTTGAGATCTGTGCAGATTTGGCTTGTAAGCCTGTTGGTTGTCATGTGGATTCATTCCCTCAACCTCTGTCCCCGCATTTTATTGATCCTCCAGATTGTACTATCTTGTGTTCTTCCATTCCGAACTCCTCACCTCTTGTGAACGAGGATCAAGTTGTCGACGAACTTGGTGTTATGTAGCCAACCTGTGCCATAATTTGTGATGAGTGTGTTTCAGAATCTAAAGAAGAACCAGTGTTGAAGGATTACTCCCTTCCAACCATGCCTCATCCGCTTTATCTTGACATCCCTTGTGATTTTGCCACAGCTGATTTCCCTTGTGAAAACTCATTTTCGGATGTTTCTACTTCCGATCATTCACAGGACACGTTGGATGTCAGTCTATCGTTACATTGCGGAGAGGGCACAACTTCCTCTGGAAATCTGTCTAATCTGTCATCTGTCATTTCTGAAAACATAGAGGGTGAACATATTTTCTTCCCATCTACCCCTCTGCCTGATTCATCAAATCATGAGGATACCGATAAACATCCTGAATTTTATGATCTTGGTTGTCGTGATCTCTCTACTTCTTCATGTGATCATGATGTTGATTCAATCATTGTTAATCTATCTAAGACACTTGTCGACAATGATATATCTATCAACGAAGCTGAAACCCCACAAACTGCCAAGGCACTTCAGCCCAAGTTGATGGTTATGTCAGGCCCTCACTATCCTGAGGTTGGTTTCACTTCCGGTCAGGAAATTGTTGAAACACTCAAGGCTCCTCATCACTCTCTGCTTTGCATTGAAGATCAACAAAACACCCATATTTTTCTTCCTCCATTCAAACTACATGATCCCATCACTCGTGCATTGGAGGAATCTTACACAGAAAGCACACATGCACAACGTAATTGGTCTACCTTTCTCACATTTGCTTGCATGTCACAGTCAAGAGAATGCACACACTCGACTTCTGCACATAGTATAGCACAACACCATGGCAGCTCCACAGAGTGCACACCATGTGTTTTCACTCATCTTTGTTTTGTGGTCACTTGTAATCTCGAAGTGTGTCCGTCTACATCATTATATCTTTCATGCTTGTTGGTTTGTGTAACTGTGATGTTCGCAACGCGTGCCTTCACCAACATGGTTCAACCAATGCGTTGGTGGATGCATTGGAAGTATCACTTCACTTGAGATGACCCATGCACTGTTAGCTTAGGAGTAGGAGTAGTGTTTGCTTTTGGGTTGTTTGCTTGCATGCATTTTTGCTTATTTTTTTGGTGTGTTTGTTTCTTTCTCGCTTTGCTTCCACATTTTCTTCTGCTTCTTGCTTTTATTTTTGATTTGTTTGCTAATTATTATCCATAGGACTATCTTAGAGAGAGCTTGGACAATATTGTAACAAGCCTTGCCTTCTCCACTGTACAAAGCTAGTATATCTATTTGGACGAGCAAGAGGTTGTGGTTGTAACGTTGCGCTGTCGAAACTAGTGGTTGGACATGGATGTATTGTATGACTAGAACTTACACTTCTCAATATAACAGAGCCAACACATTTCATGCATATGTTGTATTGTATTATATGCTATCTGGTTTACTCTAAACGGATGCATGTATGGACCATTCTGTATATGTATGAATTTTATGAAATGTGTTGTTGGTTTAAACATCACTTTGGATTGCTTGCTAACTTTCTTTCCAACTTGTGATGCCTCTTTGCTCATGTGTTCCCTTCCAATATGCATACTATTATAGGTACCCTCAGTTTGTTAGAACCTCTCATGCACCTTCCTTGACTTACTGTAGCTATCACACTCTTGCTACCAACAGGGACATCTTACTTGCCTCTATGTGAAATCATGGTCAAGGAATTACCGTATGACCCACTAATAGGACTCCTAAACCAAATGGTCTGAGGTCTAATTGGGACTTATTACTGAGGATATCCCCTCACATGTTTACGGGTCCGACACTGTCAACACATAACTATAACACAACCCTCCACAACTCTATTGGCTATAATCCTTTTTAAGTGTTCTTTAGGTTCCAATAAATGGCCCTAATTAATGTAGCTATATGCATTGTATTTTCACCAATATAGCCCTTTCATACTTAAGCCAAAGAAGATAAAGTATCCAATTTTATTTTTAATGGACCCATCACCTCCAACAACAAGTTCATGACATCCTACAAAAATCTAATTCCAATTACAAGAAATGATATGACCAAAATTGGGTTCCACACAAGTTTCAAGTTGGTGATAAGGCGTGGTTGCATTTATAGAAAGAGCACCTTGTAGGCCCCCACATGAATCTCATACCACTCCAATATGAGCCTTACACAATCAAAGAGTAAGTGGGAGAAATTTCTTATGAATTGAGTATTCCTCCTTTCCTTAGATTTCACCCAATATTGAATGTGTAGTTGTTTCAACCACATTTACCATCTTTGTTGGAAACTTCAAAGGTACCTAATAAATTCCCCCCCATATAAATTGATCCTAACTACATTGAATAGGGTGGATCAAATCATGTACACCGAGATGCAGTATACTTGCTAGTAGATCATAAAACTCTATTAGGTTGTCAAAGCATCGTATCTTATTCACTAAGTCAAGTAGCTCACAAAGAGCCAAATTTAGTAAAAGTTTCCCCATTTAATGAAGGAACTTGATGTAATGAAATCCATTGCTTCCTAAGGGGAGGACTAAACCAAGTGGATGTCAATGGTTATTCACCTTTTCCACTGACTCAACAATTCTCTATATTCTTGGCATTTGAATCTGTGGTTTTTCAGGTCCCAAAACTATGGGGTTGTATTGAGGTTCTAAATGATATTTTTTAGCCATTCGGGGGGACAAGCATTACAATGGAATTCCCTAGCCCTAATCAAAATTTATAATTCTCATCATTTATTTATCGCGCACTATTTTGCACCCTAAATAGAGATTGTGTGCAAAAGTTTCACCCTAGGTAAGTTTATGTACCAACTAACCACCTCAGGGCCTACAAACATTTGGGAGATTTATCTTCCAAGGTTAGGTTTTTGGACCTATAGGGGCTTTATTTATATTAAAATTCCATTCCTTTGTCCTCTTATAATATCTTTTGTGAATGCGTGTAGCTAAGATCTCTTTCTCTTCAAAGATAGCTACCATCATTCTAGCCAATTTGTGTTCTATAGTATTCAATTATTTTATTTATTAATAGAAGTTTGGTTTTTCACAATATTACTATGTCTCTTTGTGTTTATTTAATTTCCTTTCTTGATTTTAATTTCATTCATTGTAAAACCTGAATATGTTTTTGTATTTATTTTGAGTCTTAAATAATGTTATTTCCAACTTTTTATACACTTCCTGAATGTTTTGATGCACTTTTTCTTGTTAAAGTGGAAAATACTCTTGAATATTCCATGGAAAGGTTTTCCATATGGTCGTGTCTAATATTGATTAATGTGTACCCCAAGCTATTTTCCATTTGGATACGCTTTGAAGTTTGAACTATAAATGAACCTTTTTTATGCTTAAACATCAATGCAACATGCATATTTTTCATTTTAGCAAGCATTTTAGTCATTACTCAACCTTATCTTGGTCTTCAACAATTGAATACTCAATTTTTCTTTAGGCGCATATTAAAATATAGGTTAAACCCTCCTTTACATTACTTCTCATTGTCATTGATTTCAAATTCTCAAAGGGATTTAATGCATTATCTTCAATCAGATTTATGTTTGTAGGAGAAGCCTTATATATAGTTGGTCACAGCTAAGAAATATAAATTCTCTCTTTCAACGTTTAATCATATTTCAAGTGTAGAAACTGCAACTAAAAGAAAATCACTTCAATTTTATTTGAACTATTGAGTCACAAATTTCTATTCCTCAACTCTTGCAAGCCTATAAATTCTTTATCCAACTATGAAGCCTAAACATGTACATGCATGACACTCCTGTGGTATTTATAACTACAAACATTGACTCTTTTTAAAATATATATTTTATATTTCATTCAAAAGTGTTATAGACCTAACATGAGTTATGGTAGGGTTCAACAATAGATCAATGAATCTAGAGTCTAGAATTCTTGTACTTGAACTTTACATCAAGTGAATGATAACTTAGATATTTCCTTTAGAAATTATTTCTAGGAAAGTTGTTTCTTAGTCCAACTTTATGCACAAAATATCCAACTCAATCTCTACTTGAAAACTTCTTCAATAATATGTTGATTTGGATTCTTGTTGTTGCACTCAGTCATTGTTTCACTACTTAGAACTATGGAAAATCTTAGTATGCCACTAGCTATTAGATTACATAAGTTGACTCAATCTACTTTGCACTCTTATATTTCATTTTCCTTGGAATTGCTTGATTTTACAATTTACTCATCTCCAATAATCAATCCCTTTTTCCTTTAGAATTTAGGTATTTATGCTACCCTGTACTGTGGGTAAATATCGGTGAACATTTTCTCTATTCCCTACTTTCCTGTTGAGCACTTGCCTTGATTTTTGAATATTGCTTAGGATTTGAGTCAAGTCAAATTGTCTTTATGCCTTTTGGTTGTCCCTTGAAATTTATAAACTAAGCTTAAACATCCTCATAGCCAAATACTTTTGAGCTCCATTAAAAAAAATATGGTCACTTGTTGGACATTAAAAAATTTATTTTCTCGTATAGGGCATGGAAATTTATAGACATGTTGTGCCCTACAACAACCCCCCATTTCATATCAATATTATCCCAAAATCATAATATGAAATGAGTCCCTTTTTAATTTTTGGTTTTAATTGGTATCAACTTAGTGCTACTAAAAAAGGCCCGAAGAGATAAAATAAAACATTACCAAAAAGCCTTAACATAAAATTGATCTTTTGTCATTGCGATAAAGCGATCGTAAGATTGCATATCGCAATGACAAAGGGAACACAACTTGAGGATATGTTGGATTTCTCCGATGCGAAATCGCTATCAGATATTGGCAATAAATGAATTAATGCATTAAAAGCCCCCTTGCTCTGATGCGATGCGATATCGCTATTGGCAATCGGCGATAATGATTTAAAGCAATTTAGCTCCCTCTTGCCCCGATGCGATGCGATATCGCTATCGAAAATCGACGATCGACTATGCATGCCTTCTTAACTGCCCCACTCGCTACTCACGACACGATGCGATATCACTACCGGCAATAGGGGATTCCAAATGGAACCAAAACAATGATTTATGATTTTCCCCGATGCCCGATTGTGATAAAGGAAAAAGCGCAGTTTTCAAAGAAAATATTAAAAGCGGTTTAATGCGATTTGTTCTTATTTAAGGCATGATCTTTCGAAAAGATACTCATCCACGCTCAACCGCCAAAATGCCCAAGGCTCGCTTCAAATAAATCATTCGGCCATTAATCGAATTGACTGGTATTGATAAGATTGACAGGCCTTAACGGCCATTTAATGAAACAGTAAGCCTGCGATCTATTTACAGATTTTATTCGAGGCCACCTTAAGTCAATCATTCGCCATGAATTATCAATATATATATCTCAGTCTATTCAATTTATGTTATTATTTCCTGTATTACGCCCATCATCGTCTTTGTGCAGAATTCTCCCGCAGAAACAGATTTGAGGAGAATGGGGAAGAAGTCCAAGAAGACCACAATGCCTTCCGCTTCGCTGGCCGTAGGGCAACTTGTTTTTGATCCAGGAAATAAAAAGAAAGGGCTCATATCGGACACTACATGCCTGGGACTTACCAGAGCTACTTGGCAAGGCACATATAATCTGATCGAAGCTGAAGACCCAAGGGTGACAGCAATACAAGTTTCTGCCGACAGCACCAGCAAATCCGAGCCTAATCTGAGCGATTTAGCCAACTTTTTTGTTCATCGAATAGCGGCCTGGGAGCAAATCCTCCCATATACAGATGTGGTAAGATGGGCGATTCAGGAAATCCCAATTACTGATAGAACTTTTAGCACCATAGATGGGAGAATTTTCGGTTCTTTTCGAGCCGGGGATCTAAGGCAAATGTATCATTTGTCGGTGGAAGAGAAGAAGTATAACACAGCATTCCTGGAGAAATTCCGAGCTGAAAATGAGACTGAGTCCGAACCCATTCGAGGTTGGAGACAAAATCCAGCAAAGCACAAGCACGAATCTTCGGGTAAGTACTCGGTCGATTCTCTATGCTCTCCTTATTGCTATGTTGGGATTATGATGTGCAGACTATGGGGATTACATGATTCCACCAATTTTACCATAGAAATGGTCCCCTTAATGGAGGCGGCATGTAGTGGCGAAATAATGGATTGGGC